>WNWK01003801.1:0-97500 GCA_009830355.1 Cherax destructor
CATCATCTTGGCTCTCCATGATTCAGGACCCCATGGGGCTCTGAGGTTTTTCCCAATCAATCTCTTTGTGATTGAAATCACCCATAACTAGTAACTTTGCTCTCCCCATGTGGGCTCTTCTGGCTACCTCGGCTAGTGTGTCTACCATTGCTCTGTTGCTCTCGTGTATTCTTCTCTTGGCCTCCTGCAGTTCTGTGGGGGTTGTACATTACAGCAATTATCACCTTATGGCCCTCAGACTGAATTGTTCCTACTATGTAGTCCCTTTCACCCATTCCATCCATTCCTTCCACTTCCTCAAATCCCCACCTGTTCTTAATGAGCAGTGCAACTCCTCCTCCCCTCTGCTCCTCTATCTTTCCTGAGGATTTGATATCCGGGTGGGAAGATTGCATCTGTTATCATCCTGGTGAGTTTCGTTTCTGTGAGTGCTATTATGTTGGGGATGTCTCCTTTATTCTTTCATGCCACTCCTCACATTTATTTGTTATACCATCTGCATTTGTATACCAAACCTTTAACTTCTTTTCTAAAACCGTAGTCTGGGGTATGTTGGGGTTGGGAAAGTGGGAGATCTGATGGGAACTATGGGTGGTTGGTGTGAAGGTGGAGTTTGTACTGAGGTGGGTGGAATCATTGGGTATGTGTGTGTGTGTGTGTACTCACCTATTTGTACTCACCTATTTGTGGTTGCAGGGTCGATTCATAGCTCCTGGCCCCGCCTCTTCACTGATTGCTACTAGGTCCTCGCTCTCCTTGCTCCATGAGCTTTATCAAACCTCGTCTTAAAACTATGTATGGTTCCTGCCTCCACTACGTCGCTTTCTAGGCTATTCCACTTCCTGACAACTCTATGACTGAAGAAATACTTCCTAACATCCCTTTGACTCATAGGAGTCTTCAACTTCCAATTGTGACCCCTTGTTTCTGTGTCCCCTCTCTGGAACATCTTGTCTCTGTCCACCTTATCTATTCCTCGCAGTATTTTCTATGTCGTTATCATGTCTCCCCTAACCCTCCTGTCCTCTAGTGTCGTCAGGCCTATTTCCCTTAACATTTCTTCGTAAGACAATCCCTTAGCTCTGGGACTAGTCTTGTTGTAAACCTTTGCACTTTCTTTAATTTCTTGACGTGCTTGACCAGGTGTGGGTTCCAAACTGGTGCTGCATACTCCAGTATGGGCCTGACGTATATGGTGCACAGAGTCTTGAACGATTCCTTAGTGAGGTATTGGAACGCTATTCTTAGGTTTGCCAGCCGCCCGTATGCTGCAGCAGTTATCTGATTGGTGTGTGCCTCAGGAGATGTGTTCGGTATTATACTCACCCCAAGATCTTTTTCCTTGAGTGAGGTTTGCAGTCTTTGGCCACCTAGACTATACTCTGTCTGCGGTCTTCTTTGCCCTTCCCCGATCTTCATGACTTTACATTTGGCAGGGTTAAATTCAAGGAGCCATTTACTGGACCAGGCTTGTAGCCTGTCCAGGTCTCTTTGTAGTCCTGCCTGATCCTCGACTGATTTAATTCTTCTCATTAACTTCACATCATCTGCAAACAGGGACACTTCTGAGTCTATCCCTTCCGTTATGTCATTCATATATACCAAAAACAGTACAGATCCTAGGACTGACCCTTGTGGAACCCCACTCGTCACAGGTGCCCACTCTGACACCTCGTCACGTACCCTGACTCGTTGTTGTTGTTGTTGTTGTTGTGTGTGTGTGTGTGTGTGTGTGTGTGTGTTAATAAGGACACTTATGTACAGTTCAGGATATTTATTAAAGGCAACATTTCGCCTCGAGCGACGAAGTTACTCTCGGTGAAACGTTTTCTTTACCGTCATGAACTGTACATGTATAAGTAATTTTATTCAGGTATACACAAATACAGTTACATATATTATCATACATAGCAGCATATGTATGTGTAGATTACCTAAGATCACCCAAGAAAGTCAGACAAAAGTGACTTATTTCCACTGGGGTCCTTGAATGACCCCTAACTACAGCATGTGGGTATCACCATGCCATTTACGACCCCGAGTAGTGTTTGTGAGGGGGTCGAGTCTCGGCTCCTTTGCCCTCGCCACTTAAAATAGTTTTGAAAGTTAGTTTACAGATGACTTACAGCCATTAATTAATTAACCACTGGCATTCGATAGGCTTTAAACCTAACAAATAATGTTACTCAACTGATTTAGTCTCAGTCCTAAACATGCAACAAGGGAGACTAATTGAACACGCTTGTGAAATTATCGTTGCAATTGCTGGCATTTTCTGTTTTATTGTTATATAATTGTTAGTGACACGACTTCTATTTTTTTCACCCCTTCATTAAAAACGAGGAAATGCATTGCAACAATCCACTCAGACAAAAACTGTCACTTTAATTTGTCTGTTAATACCCGTACCACACTTACCTCGACTGAACTATTTCCGAAAAAGCAATACAGGAAAAAAAATAAAAACAGGGAAGTGAAGGTGTGATGCTTTCCAATCAACGTGTTAATTCATTTGTATTAATTGCAGTCGAGTCACCTAATTTGTTTTGTTATTGACAATTACAGATATAATTATGGAGGACAGTGAGTGAAGCCCAGGGATGGTTAATATACCTGTTAATGTTTTTGTTCGAAGTGTTTTGGTAAAACTGCGCCAACGGCTCAAAATTGGGGGACAATTGCGTCACAGCCAGGGTAGACAAATCGAGTTTTAGATTATATTGCCAGCCATTAATTAGTCATTAGCGTTTCATTTTTTAACAATGCATGTTTAATGATGAGGGAGGCAAGGCACTGAGGCTGGCACGCGAGCGAGTACGTAGAGAGAAAGAGAGAGAGACAGACAGATGGCTCCAACCCCATCCTGTTTCTTATCTCTATATCTCATAACAATAAAAATGCTTTCAGATTACCTGTTGTAGGTAATAGCTCTTAGCTTGTAAATAAAATTAGGAACCCTAAACCTAACCTTGCGAAACCCTGTGTAAAAAGAGAGAAAGTATGCAGAAAGAAAGATGTGTTTAGAGAAAGCTATACACAAAGGTAGAGGCGCAGACAAACAGCAGAGGCAGGGTAAAAACGAGGAAGAAAAAAATTGAGGCCACTTTGATAATTTTGTGGATGCTTTTAAAGGACAAACAAAATGCAGATGTAGTTTACACGGACTCTGCGAAATCTCTTGACAAGAGGGACCATGGTGTAATAGCGCACAAAAATGCGTGATAAAGGAATAACAGGAAAAGTTGGTAGACGGATCCCCTCAAGGGAGGTTCCTTGATGCTCGTGAGGGGCTCTTGATCTAGGGAATTGGATATGTGCTCCATTTCCCCGAATTGAGCCTGAATACCTTCCATCCCCCCCCCCACATGCGCTGTATAATCCTACGGGTTTAGCGCTCCCCCATGATTATAATAATAATGGTAGACGGATCTATAACTACCTTGCAAATAGAACACAAAGAGTAATAGTAAACAGAGTAAATTTTGAGGCGGCTACAGTGAAAAGTTCTATTCCACAAGGCACAGTACTCGCTCCCATCCTGTTCCTCATCCTCATATCTCGCATAGACAGAGATGTAAACCACAGCACCGTGTCTTCCTATGTGGCTGTCACCTGAATTTACATGACAGTGTCACCCATCGAAGACACTGCTAGACTCCAAGCGGACATCTATCAGCGTATAAAACAAATTCCAACCACACAATAGAGCGAAAAACTAATGTGAAGGACCTGGGAGTGAAAATGTTAGAGGATCTCACCTTCAAGGATCACAGGACAGGATGGGTATGGGGTGCATAATAAAGACATTAAACTAACTAACAAAGATCACAACAATGTATCTACCACATCTGCTAGAAAAATGATAGGATAGATAATGAGAACCTTCAAAACTAGAGATATCAAGCCCATGATGATTCTCTTCAAATCGCTTGTTCTCTCTAGGCAGGAATATTGCTGTACACTAACAGCCCCTTTCGAGGCAGGCGAAATTGCTGACCTGGATAATGTACAGAGAACCTTCATGGAAGTACGATAAAGCACCTAAGTTACTGGGAACAGTTGAAGTCCCTTGATATGTATTCCCTGGAACGCAGGCGAGAAAGATACATGAGAATATACAAATGAAAATCCTAGAGGGATTAGTACTAAATTTTCACACGAAAATTACTCGCTATGACAGCAAAAGACTCGGCAGGAGATGCAAGATTTTCCCAACGAAAAGCAGTGGCACCGCGATCACGCTAAGAGACAACACAATAAGTGTCAGAGGCTCAAGACTGTTCAACTGCCTCCCAGCATACATAATGGGGATTACCAAAAAACCCCCCGACTGTCTTCAAGAAGGCGCTGGACAGGCTTTTCAAGTCAGTTCCTGATCAGCCGGGCTGTGGTTCGCAAGTCGGTTTGCGTGCGGCCAGCAGTAACAGCCTGGTTGATCAGGCCCTGATTCACCGCGAGGCCTGGTCACAGACCGGGGGCGTTGACCCCCGAAACTCCCTCCAGGTATACCCCCCTCCATACTTTTCCTGTGGGCATAAACTTTATTTCTTAGGCAATTTATGGAGGGACGGGTGTCCTGAATACACTAGGTGGGTGTGGGAAGCAGAAATCTTCTCTTGGCTTCCGTAGTATGCTTGTTTTTGTCACCTGGTTAAATCTACGTAATATTCCGTGTGTGCACACACACCATCTATGTCCTCTCAAAACATCATTCAAATTCAAATTATTGTTTTTCCCCACGTGATACATTGCTTATTTAGAAGTGGGTGACACTTGAATGCATGAGGAAAGTCCATGGTCATGCTTCTGTGTGAAAGAAAATTTATAAATTATCCTTAATTAAATCTACTTATTATAGATACATCTTTATCTCTACACACACAAATACCCCTTCTTCCTGTCCTGTGTGTTAGTGTGACTTTGTAAATGGTCCAAGTCGGACCGAAACGTCGTCGTAAGCTCCTCTCTTTTTTATATATGCGGGTTGTGTGTGTATTGTTCCAGTCACGGTATTGTGCCTTTTTTTGTTACTAATCCATCTATCTTAAGTAGTAAATAAGTCATTAGATTAAGTCTGCCCATAATGACATGGCATAATAGTGGCTCTCCTTGCTCTTCAATTCTAAATTGTAATTACTAAATCTCGATGTAAACTTGCAAAGAAATAAAATATACTTTACTTACTTTACATCTCTCTCTCTCTCTCTCTCTCTCTCTCTCTCTCTCTCTCTCTCTCTCTCTCTCTCTCTCTCTCTCTCTCTCTCTCTCTCTCTCTATCATCCCATATCTCTGTTCCCTCGTCCTCGCCGTCCTATTAAAGAAAATGAATGCAGTATGACCGGGAACTCTGCTAGAGTGACAATTACACTGGTTTTCTTCACTTTATCTTAGTTGTTAACCAGGATTTGCTTATTCCAACTCTTCCTGGAAGAAGGAAAAGGCCAATGGTAGAAGAATGAGAAATAAGGAGGTCAAGGAGAGGAACACGCACAGGTAAATACGTGGGCAGAAGAGGATGAGGCGCAAGCGAAGATGAACAAGAAACATCAGAGAATAAAACAGATAATAAAGAGGTACAGAGAGAGAGAGAGAGAAGAAGAAGAGAAGAGAGAGAAAATGACGTGGAGAAAGGAAAGGGGCTGTAAAGTAGAACGAGAAGGTGATGAAGGATAAATAGGATTTGTAGAGATTGAAGTAAGTGACGATCGAAGGAGAAAATGACGGTGGAAGATGAAAGGAAAAGAGGAAGATGAAAAGAGGTGGACTAAAGATGAAAAGAAAGAAAAGAGATGAACAGAAGGCGGAGCAAATATATATATGAAGAGAACGAGATTGTATGGTGATGAGTAAGAAAAACGATGATAAATAGAAAGAACAGATGATAAGTAGGAAAAATATGATGAAGAGAAGGGGTAAAAAGAAAAATGAAGAGGACGATAGAAAGGAGGAAAGCTGAATGACAATATTTCTGTTTTGTTTGGGAAAAAGCGGAACTTGGCGGGATGTGTTCAATACATATATGCTGGGCATTTTCTTTTTCAACACTAGATTGCTGAGGTGTTGCGTGTATCATGTACCACACGTGGTGTACTCAGCCTTTGTTTCTCAACACAGCTGAGATGTTGTCCACTCGCTCTTCTTTATGGACATCAATTAAGGTGTTGTCCACTCGCTCTTCTTTATCGACATCAATTAAGGTGTTGTCCACTCGCTCTCCTTTATCGACATCAATTGAGGTGTTGTCCACTCGCTCTCCTTTATCGACATCAATTGAGGTGTTGTCCACTCGCTCTCCTTTATCGACACCAATTGAGGTGTGTCCTCATGTTACGTACTCAGCTCTTGCGTCTCAACAGCACTGAGGTGTTGTGTACTCGTCTCGCTTACTCGGTGATTGCAACCATGTATAAACGTAAGTAAGTAGATTTACTTACTTACATGATTTATTACCTTTGTAACTTGTGAGTTCATTACCTTTGTACCTTGTTCAGCTATCAAAACTTTGGGGCCCAGTCTCTGGACCCATTATATACCTCTGTAATCTGTAAATACCTTTGTAACTTGTCATGATTGTGACCAGATCTACCTGAGTTCATTACTTTTGTAACTTGCCCAGCTATCAAACTTTGAGGCCCAGTCCCTGGATCCATTATGTACCTCTGTAATCTTTTGACTACCGCCCACAGGATGGGTATGGGGTGCATAATAAAGATGTTAAACTAACTAAATTACTCGGTTTTTGTGTTTCAACGCCAACTGAGGCTTTGTGTACTTTGTGTACTCAGCTCTTCTTTACATCGAATGAGGTGTTGTGTGCTCGGGTTAGGCAAGGTAATATTTGTCAGGAAACAGGACAAGTGTTTCCTGAAGCGGGTCTTAGTCAGATGATGACCCGCAGCTGGAGTTTGAGGTCATCTGACCTTACCCGTCCACCCCTCTAATACCTGGTGTTAATGTATGTACTCAGGCGGTGTACTCAGCTTTTCTCTACACTAACTTGCTCAGGTCTTGCGTGTAGCGATAACTTCACTCCTAGGGTAAACATTTATGTTATGGAAACTCGATAATGCACGAAGATACTTACGCCCATTCCATGTTTTTTAACACCCTCATTTAGAGCCATAAAAATTCTGGGGTGGTTAAGCGTTAGTTTGTCTTCTTGATTTGTGTATTTTGAAGATTTGTGGGTAATGAAAATCCAGTATTTTTTTTTGGTAAAAAAAAATATTGGGTAGTTTTTAAATTTCTGACATAGTTGTCATTTACATATTTTTAAATAGCAAAAATTAAGCCATTTGCAATATAGATAGTATATAGATGAAGTCTATTTGAAGTGGCAGGAGTCGATTCACAAAACCTGGAGGTGTATGCCTTTCAGGGTCTACACTCTGAGAGTTTACTTTAATCTCTGTTGCAGGTATTAAATTATTCTTGACGTGTGGTGTACAGGTGGCTTGCAGCCTTACATGACCCTCGAGTACTTGGGCGGCTTCTCTCCTTCACTACACCTTGTGTACTGGAATTACCTTTTTCTTGAGATTAAAAAATTTCTTCACAGGCTAGCAATTCCCCCCCCCCCTCTCTCTCTCTCTTTCACACACACACACACACACACACCAACTAATGCACCTGCATTAGCTGCCCACCACACATGCATAAGCTAACAGGCCACTGACTTTCTCATTGCCCACTAGCCACCTGTTACAACTTTTCACCCGGGCGCCACTAAACACACTAACTCCACTATACCTTTTTTTTTTTACCATCCCGTCATTACCCGCATGAGAGGTGACGCATCAGAGTTAAAAACAACTGGCACGTTACCACCACCCAAGACATACGACACCACCACCCAGACACTTCCACACCCGACCCAAGACACTACCGCCACAGATACTCTCACCCCATACCCCAGACACTTCCACACCAGACACCACCACCCCAGACACCATCACCCCAGACACCACCCCAGACACTACCCCAGACACTACCCCAGACACTACCCCAGACACTACCCCAGACACTACCCCAGACACTACCTCAGACACCACCCCAGACACCACCCCAGACACTACCCCAGACACTACCCCAGACACGCATTACACATATCAGACAGGGTAATAATAGGATATATTTTAGGCAACAAAGTCTTATAATCTCATCTCTAAAAAGAAAATCCCACGTTATCATCTACCTGAATTTAAACATTCATGTTGAAATTATAAAATTAATTTAAAATCGAAATAAAAGCTTATTTAAATTTTGTCTCTGATATATATATATATATATATATATATATATATATATATATATATATATATATATATATATATATATATATATATATATATATATATATATATATGTCGTGCCTAATAGGTTAAACTGGTCAATTAGCAATAACTCATTTAAAATTAAGTCCTTTCTAAAATTTTCTCTTATACCTTTAAAGATATATTTTTTCATTTATGTTTATGTAAAAATTTATAATTTTGTACCAAAACAAACTTAGAAAACTTACTTAACCTTATTATAACAAGCGCAATTTAATTTAGCCTAACCCAACTAAATATTTTAGATACGTTCACAATAATTTGATAATAAACAAACACATTGAAATATATTTTTAGTTAGGTTCAGAATGATTTTTGCGAAATTATTGCATACACAAATTTTCGCTTGTCTTATATGGCAAGAAGAGCGTTGCTATTTAATCCAAAATCGTAAGTTTTACCTAATCGGCACGACATATATATATATATATATATATATATATATATATAAAATATATATATATATATATATATATATATATATATGCGCCTCTCTCAGACAGAGCCTGGCTGGTGCCATCACACTACCATACTCTGAAAACTTACCCTACTTCTCCTGTTGTTCCCTTTGCAACATTGCACAGCTCCTGATGACGCACTGAGAAGTGTGAAAGTACTTGAGCTAAAGATTTCCACCCCCCGTGGCTTGTTTTGCATTGTTAAGATCACCTGTCTGCGGTTGCTTTGCACATACGGTGGTGTGGATGCCGCTGAGCTAATTTCATTCTACTCCCTGTTTGTTGTACTAGCCTCCACAAGCAGTATATATATTATTGTAACCACGAACGAGTGGTATTTAATCAATAACAACATTACGTATGACTAGCCAAAGACTCGAACCCATGTCATTTTGGTCCGCCTCATGGTGAGTGAAAATCACATGATGAACTAACCTACAGGACCACCAAATCCAACCATGAGGTGGGTCAAAACGAAATGGGTTCGAGTCCTTGGCTAGTCGCAGTGGTGTTATTGGTTAAATACCACTCGTTTGTGGTTATAATAATATAAATACTGATTGTGGAGGCTAGTACACCAAACAGGGAGTAGAATGAAATTAGCTCAGAGGCACCCACACCACCGTATGTCTTCAGATCAAGGTAAAGCACCTATCTCTGCTGGGTGCTTGATTCTTTGTAGGATTTGTTGGTCCTATGGGTTAGAGCATCATGTGACTTTAGCTTACCATGAGGCGGGCCAAAGCGACATGGGTTCGAGTCCTCGCCAAGTCACAGTGTTGTTATATATATATATATATATATATATATATATATATATATATATATATATATATATATATATATATATATATATATATATATATATATATAATATCGTGTGCGAATAGGTAAAATTTGCGATTTTGGCTAAATAGCAACGCTCTTCTTGCCGAATAAGGCAAGCAAAAATTTGTGTATGCAGTAATTTCGCAAAAAATCATTCTCAACCAAACGAAAACAAAATTATTTCATTGTGTTTATTATAAAATTATTGTAAACTTATCTAAAATATATTTAGTTGGATTACGCTAAATTAAATTGCGCTTGTTATAATAACGTTAGATAAGTTTTCTAAGGTTATTTTGGTACAAAATTATTAATTTTTACATTAACATAAATTATATATATATATATATATATATATATATATATATATATATATATATATATATATATATATATATATATATATATATATATATAGTATCTAAACGTATAGAAGAAAATTTTAGAAAGGACTTAATTTTAAATGATTCTTGCTAACTGACCAATTGTACCTATTTGGCACAATATATGTATGTATGGTCATCGTGGTTGTATACAAGCCTCCGGATGCAACGTCCCAACAATTCCAGGAACAGCTTCTGAAAATTGACCACTGTCTGGAAAATCTTCCAGCTCCTGCCCCCAACATCTTGCTTATGGGGGATTTCAACCTAAGGCACCTAAAATAGAGGAGCATTGCAAACAATGTGGTAGGAGAGATAACACCAGGAGGCACACA
This sequence comes from Cherax destructor, assembly GCA_009830355.1. Classification (NCBI taxonomy): domain Eukaryota; kingdom Metazoa; phylum Arthropoda; class Malacostraca; order Decapoda; family Parastacidae; genus Cherax; species Cherax destructor. Next base: position 10,338 of record WNWK01003801.1, read on the forward strand.
CATAAACTTTTAAATCTCTGCATCAAACTCACCTTAAACTAGCAAATAGTAGAGCCCACAAGATTAGAGAATACGCTGGACCTCATCTTCACCAACAATGATCTGATACGAAATGTCATCATATCAAAAACAATATACTCAGATCACAACATAATAGAGGTCCAGACATGTATACGGGGAGCCCCAGATCAACAAAATGTGATCAGCCGCGACGGAGCCTTCTCCAAATTCAACTTCAATAACAAAAACATAAGGTGGGACCAAGTAAACCAAGTCCTAAATGATATAAACTGGGAAGATAGCCTAAGCATCACGGATTCTAACCTATGTCTAGAACAAATTAACTCTGTGGCACTTGAGGTTTGCTCAAGGCAAATTCCCTTAAGGAAAAGGAGAAGATGCAAACTAGAAAGAGAGAGGCGCTCCCTATACAGGCGAAGGCTACAAGAGGCCAATATATCTGAAATACGAAGGGAAACACTAGTCAGAGAAATAGCAAACATCGAATTAAAACTAAAGGAATTTTACAGGAATCAAGAAACGAGGGAAGAACTAAAAGCCATACATGAAATTGAAAGAAACCCAAAGTATTTCTTTTCTTATGCAAAATCAAAGTCGAGAACAACAACCAGTATTGGGCCCCTACTTAAACGGGATGGGTCCTACACAGATGACAACAAGGGAATGAGTGAGTTACTTAAGTCCCAGTATGACTCAGTTTTTAGCGAGCCGCTAACCAGACTGAAAATCGAAGACCTAATTTTTTTTTTTTTGAGAGTGCCACAGAACTTGACAGACGCATGCCTATCTGACATCACCCTGACGCCAAATGACTTCGAAAAGGCAATAAATGACATACCCATGCACTCCGCTCCAGGCCCAGACTCATTGAACTCCGTGTTCATCAAGAACTGCAAGAAGCCCCTATGGAGAGGAAGCATGGACACTGGGGTCGTCCCGCAGTTACTAAAAACAACAGACATAGCCCCACTCCACAAAGGGGGTAGTAAAGCAATAGCAAATAACTACAGACCAATAGCACTAACGTCCCATATCATAAAAATTTTTGAAAGGGTTCTAAGATCAAGATCGCCACTCATCTTGATACCCATCAATTGCACAACCCAGGGCAGCATGGGTTTAGAGCAGGTCGCTCCTATCTGTCCCAACTACTAGACCACTACGACAAGGTCCTGGATGCTCTAGAAGACAAACAGAATGCAGATGTTATATACACAGACTTTGCAAAAGCCTTTGACAAGTGTGACCATGGTGTAATAGCACACAAAATGAGTGATAAAGGAATAACAAGAAAAGTTGGTAGATGGATCTATAATTTCCTAACAAGTAGAACACAAAGAGTAGTAGCCAACAGAGTAAAGTCTGAGGCAGCTACTGTGAAAAGCTCTGTTCCACAAGGCACAGTACTCGCTCCCATCCTGTTCCTCATCCTCATATCGGACATAGACAGGGATATAAGCCACAGTGCCGTGTCTTCCTTTGCAGATGACACCCGAATCTGTATGACAGTGTCCACCGTTGAAGACACTGCAAGACTCCAAGCAGACATAAAACAGATCTTTAAATGGGCTGCAGAAAACAATATGAAGTTCAATGATGAGAAATTTCAATTACTCAGATACGGAAAACGTGAGGAAATTAAAATCTCATCGGAGTACAAAACTAATTCCAACCACACAATAGAGCGAAAAACTAATGTCAAAGACCTGGGAGTGATCATGTCAAAGGATCTCACCTTCAAGGACCATAACACCGTAGCAATCACATCTGCTAGAAAAATGACAGGGTGGATAATGAGAACCTTCAAAACCAGGGATGCCAAGCCCATGTTGACACTTTACAGAACGCTTGTTCTATCTAGGCTGGAATATTGCTGCACACTAACTGCACCTTTCAAGGCGGGTGAGATTGCTGACCTTGAAAATGTGCAGAGAACCTTCACGGCACGCATAACTGCAATAAACCACCTCAATTACTGGGAACGCTTAAAGTTCCTGTACTCTCTAGAACGCAGGCGGGAGAGATACATTATTATATACACGTGGAAAATTCTCGAGTTATTAGTACCAAACTTGCACACGAGAATCACTCCCTACGAAAGCAAAAGACTCGGCAGGCGATGTAACATCCCCCTAATGAAAAGCAGGGGTGCCACTAGCACGCTGAGTGACAACACAATACGTGTCAGGGGCCCAAGATTGTTCAACTGCCTCCCAGCATACATCAGGGGGATTACCAACAAACCCCTGGCTGTCTTCAAGCAGGCACTGGACAGGCACCTAAAGTCGATACCTGACGAGCCAGGCTGTGGTTCGTACGTTGGACTGCATGCGGCCAGCAGTAACAGTCTGGTTGATCAGGCCCTGATCCACCATGAGGCCTCGTCACAGACCAGGCCGCGGGGGCGTTGACCCCTGGAACTCTCTCCAGGTAAACAGAGAAAGAATTCCTTTCCACTTCCCCATTGAGAAGCCCTCCTAAATTTCGAGACGCCTTAGTCCATATAGCCATCAATACTTCAAACATCAGGTGCCCAGTACCGCTGAACATGCCACCCCTGGTGTTTGGCATATTAACAGCCATTCTTAAAATATACTCTGACTTTACTTATTATAAATAATTCATAATCACTGTAATATTTCCAGTTACACTCACTCCATGCTAAAACACTGAGTATTATAAATAACGCAGTTACATGTAACCTTTATTGCAATGTTTTTGTGACCAAGGTCCTGTATTAACTTATAGTTCTTACTAGATCATTAAATTGCAAATAGTTCATTACCCCTAACTTGCTTAGCTATCAAACTTTGGGTCGCAGTCCCTGGGCCCATTACGTATCCCTGTAATCTTTCGACTACCTCCCGAGACTGCTATGAGGTGCATAATAGAGATCTTAAACTAACTCTTGGATTTTTCCAGGGACTGATGTCACATAGTCAAGAGGTTTAGGAGAAGGTCGGCTGAATGTGAGAATTATTGTAATCAAAGGTGTCTCGTAGCTCGATCGCTAGAGCACTCAGCTCACACACTGAGGTCCGGGGTTCGCATCTCCGGTACGGCTGGATAACATTAGGACGTGTTTCCATAAGACACCTGCTGTCCATGTTCACCCATCAGTATAAAATGGGTACCTGAGTGTTAGTAGACTGGTGTGGGTCGCATCCTGGGACAAAACTGACCTAATTTTCTCGAAATACTCCGCCTCAAAATAACATTATTCACTGTTACTCCCCTAGCCTCAAAACCCCTTACATAATTGCTCAAAGAAAAATAATTTATCAAACATAATCTAGTACAAATGTTGAAATATATACCTCATAATGTATAAACCCGTTATATCTCATAATGTATAAACCTGTTATATCTCATAATGTATAAACCTGTTATATCTCATAATGTATAAACCTGTTATATCTCATAATGTATAAACCTGTTATATATCATAATGTATAAACCTGTTATAATTAATACAACCTAATATAAAGAAATCCATCCTCATGTACCCTTGTGCTCCTTGTAACTCATCTAATGACCATATAAACTGTTATTGCAACACAAATTATTGATTTAATTTGTTTAATCTGATTTAATAATTTTATTATGTAGACATATAAAACTGTAAATGATCAAAATTATAAAACTATTATGTTTCAAAAATGTCATGTTCAAATTATGTTCAAATTCCATAGCTTAATTAAATACTCAACTATACTTATATTGTAAACTGTTTACTATAATTCTTACCATTTAGTTTTAAGTTAATTTTTAAGTCTGCCCACAATGCTCTGCATATTAGTGGCTTTCGGCATGTACACCTCTTGTAATCTCATAAACCAATTTTAAATCTTTGTATCATGTCCCAATAAATTATTATTATTATTATTATTATTATTATTATTATAACAAGGGGCTAGTAGTATGTCATTGATGTCAGCTAGGCCTGTATACCTTGTACATGTACTTGTAGAAATAAAGATGTTATGATTATTATTATTATTTTTAAGGGGGAAGCGCTAAACCCGTAGGATTATACAGCGCCTGTGGGGGTGGATGGAAGGTATTCAGGCTTAATTCAGGGAACTGGAGCATAGATCCAGTTCCGTAGATCAAGAGCCTCTCACCAGCATCAAGGAACCTTCCTTGAGGAGTGAATGTGAGAAGTGACACTGGGCAGTATTTGATCAGTCGTCTCTTCCTCTGCCAATACGAGACATTTGTCTCATTCCAACTAACTTATGCTAAGAAGGTAGTTAAGGTAGTTGTGAGTTAAAGGTGAAGCTAACTTGTCATCACGTCTACTCAATAATCTCAAGTTTACTCAGTCTTTATTCACTATCTCTTCTTTATTCAGGCCTTTACGGAATTATAGATTCCCTTGTCTTACTCATCAGCTCCTGTGATTTTAATATTTCTTGCAGTTAGCCATGGACGTTGACTAACCTGGTCTGGTACTTGCATCTCGGTAGCAAAACAATTTGGTAGCATGTCAGCCAGTTGTTGTTTTTTTAAATTGCTGATTGTGTTAGTCACATTCTATCGATTTAGAGAATGAATTTTTCATCGTCTAAATATCTGTTGACCTCCTCATTCCATCATCTCTTCCTTTATGCACCGCTCATGGATAACACTCAATAACACATGCTTACTAAGTATCCGGAATGCCATTTTAATTGTGACGCGAGTGAAAAAAAATTAATCAGACCCTTCAGCACTGCACCTACAAGGAGGAATTAACTAGCAATGCATCCCTTTTCCTCCTCTTCACTCTGATTTGAAGCTGGAGAAGGTGACAGCAAAGAGCGTAGATCACATTACCTGGGAGGAGGCTCCAGCCTCATTCGGCGAAGAGCATCAAAGTCCGAATCTTGATCCTATTTAGATGATGCACGTCGAGTCCCGCAGTCTTTAAAGACAGTCTCCACCACCGCCTGTTGCCATCCCGTCTAAACTTTCCTTTTTTTTTTTTTGCTAGCTTTATCAGCCTAGCCTTTCTGATGGTCTTCCTACTTGTCAGGAAGTTTCCATGCCTGTCTAAATTTTTGGTTGAGCGAATAATCACCAGACCTCATTTACGGCAGTTTTCTCTTCTATATTTTGTCAGAAAATTGACGTCAATGCTTTTGATGAGGGCTCCTGATCCAAGGAATAAGAACTCATTTTCTTTGAATTTTGCCATGTTACTTCCCATTCCTCAGGTGCTTGTCGTGAGCCTTTTGTCATCTTATTGATTTAATTACTATTATCATTAAATATATTATTATCCACAGCATTGTATCATACTAAAATGATCTGATTTTAATTTATACGGGCATATTCTTAATCTGCATAAAATGTAGTATCCCTGGTGCGAATTAGTTAAGCAAATTTGAAAATATGCCCGAAAATAGATAAAAATTCAGAACAATAGTCAAGTAATGTTTTTTTAGGTGAAAAATCTTTTTCTCTTAAAATGGAAAATAGCCATGACGAAACTATTGGATTAATTACTTCCCATCAATTTGAAAAAATCCTGTATATATACATTTCATGGAAGCTTAGATGCTGTAAAAGGAACTTCAGACATTAAAGAAATCAGAAGGGAAAAAAACAGCCTTGTATCATGCAACTGTGTGGAAACTTATTGGGAGACCAATAACTTCCACAGGTAAACAGTAAAAACTAGTACAACCACTTAACATCCTCCCACAAACTTAGTTGGCGAAGTTAGCGACTGTACATATTATTTAACCTTCTAGGAAGGTTTAGGTATGTTTATACAGTAGTAACTAACCGTAGATATCTTAAATGTTATCCTAGGAACTTAATAAAGGTAGGATTAGGTCTGTGGAAAATATGGGTATTTCCTCGAAAGTTATACTAGATATACTTTCCAATGTGAATAGATATCATTAATGTGCTGCTGTTGGATTAACATTTATCTGAGTATAAAATCAAACCAACAGACCGTTGCGCATGCGCGAGGGAAGAGGGGATAGAAGGGGATGCTGATTCAAGTGGGGATTAGAAGTAGGCGTGAGGAGTCACATGTATATACCCATAGGCATAGGGTATCGGGAGTGAAATGTCTTCAGGAATTTGGCATTTTCGAAGGCCAAACCATGATTAGCGGCCTCACTTCGCGCTAGGAAGTGTTGTAACCATTCTCCGTGTATACTGTGGGACGTTAAAGTCCAGGAAATCATTTTTATAAATAATAGGAGGGGAAAGAAGTCGGCGTCACCGGGATGAGTGACACCACCGATGCCGCCTTGTTGGGCATGGAGGAAATGATCATTTTCATCTAGATTCATCGGCTTCGAACCTCAACGTATAGACTGTTAACGAGTGTAAATCAGTGAGACATTAAGTCGCCGTGTGAACTGTGGAGAAATTAGTGATATAAACTGAACTTCAGGGAATAGGTGAGATGATACAAGTCGCCATTCCCCGACTAACTGCATGTTAAACTCTCCGTCCTGTCCCGAGGACTGCAGAGTTGTTAAGGAACCAACCTTCCTTAATTAATCGGGACAACCAATCCACCATCATCTTGCCAAAAGACTTGTGTCTACCAGCAAGACAACGAGATCTGTTGGAGGAAGACTGAAAAGAATGTTGCCTCCTCCCCACTGTAAGTATTCTTCTTATTGTAACTACTATTACTGGCCAGTTAGGTAGTATGTTATAATAATGAAAGTTTACTGTGGATATGTCAACGATGTCCAGCGACCATCAACGATACTGGGTGAGTGATGGTCTTATCGTGTTAATGTGTGTACTCTCTTCCCTCTCTTTCTAATCAGTCTTATATACCTATACAGTCCACAAAATCATAGTAACGCTGTACCCATTGGTGTTATCTATTGTAATTTATTAATACTGGTCTAGAGTAGATGTGTCAGAGTGTGTGAAATCTCGAAGGGACCCCTTGACGTGACCAGGAGTGGGGATAAGTTTTCTCACACGCCTCACAGGAATAACCGCGGTAAAATTATATTGGCGGTCATCTCCCGTTGAGATTATTTGTTTGTAAGTGGTGGTGAAGCCCATACAGGTAGTCTCATAATTCCCCAAAAGGTCTTTAATATAGGCGAATATTAGCTAGACTTGCTATGATCATGGGGAAGCGCTAAACCGGTAGGGAAATATTAGCTAGAGAACTGGCAACCCAAAATTCAAATGAAGATGGGGAGTCAGTAGAGACACCAGTTAGTAGGAGTACAGACACCAGACGACAAGACATGCCGTGTCAAACAGACTGGAGAACAGTCGTTAATATACTTGGCATGGAGACAACAACATCATAAGAGGCTTCCTGAAGTACTGTGGATATTCGTCTCTATCCAGGCACACTTGCAATAAGATAAGACCTTTGGTTTTCTCTCAGAATAGTTGGCCAAAATTTCTGGGGAAACATAGGTCGTAGTCGATCTGTGGGGTTTGCACAGATGGACACGCGAACACCAGATAAGTTCATCACTGCAAGAGGTACTGAGGGTGAGAACAGAGAACTCCATACCACCAAGTGAGTTAATCCTTCATTCTTGTATATACAGTGAAACCCCGGTTTTCGTCCTTAATCCGTTCCTATAGAAACTTGTTTGGATTGGCCTCTTGTAAGTTGCACTCTGGGCAAGCACTGTTGACACCGACACTCTGAGACAATTCTCTCAGACTTACAAGTGGCTATGGTACAAATTTCTATCTAATTGCAGTAAGGGGAATCCCACGCTGCCTACACAATACTGGAAGGGAGATTACTTACTTGAAAGAAAAGGGTGGGTATATGTCCTGGTCTTTCTTATATATAACCCCTCCTAACACCATGTGTAGTGGAGAAACTTTGTCTGCAAAAGATGGGGTAATTAGTGTCCTGCCTGCACCTCAGAGTTCCCTGGTTACTAGGATGTCCCTTGAGTAATATATGCAGTAACACTAGCTTCCAGACTGAACTTAAGAGACGACGCTGGTACATACCGACACAAAGGCGTCCGTCTGCTTAAGACCCACAGATAACTTCACTAACGTTTCCCCCAGAAAACTGGCCAGATACTGAAAGAAAGCCTAGTCTTACTGTAATGGGTCTGGATGGAGGCAGATTTCCACAGTACTTCGGGATCTCCTCCAGGGCCCCAGGACAGATGTTGGGTCACGTGGGGGGTGCTGCTTAATCTCAGCACGTCTTGTTCTGTCGAGGTCTGGTCTGGTAAGAACGTAGGTCACAATTTCTGACCACCACACTGCCTAGATTCAAGTGTGGGCTGCCAGTTGTCTCTAGCTAACATAACCTAATGCTTGCTTATTCAGGCCTATAACTACCTATATTAGGGTGCTAGAGCTACAGTATTAATACCTAACGTTGCCTTAATAATCCTACTATTAGTTTCTATCTGTACAAACTTGCCTAGGTGTTCCTAGGTGGATAAATCTATCAATTAAAATATACACAATAGTCACCTTCAAAAGCTGGAGTGTGTAGTTGTTTTGTTGGGTGTGTGGGTTTATAAACTCCGAGGGCCGATCCACGGTATGTTTTAAGGCTCCTAGCGGCTCACTTACCCTGTGGAACTTTTAGTGACTAAAAAAGTTTCCACAGTTCCAGAAGGTCAGTCGAAATCCGAAATAGACGAAAACTGAAGTAATATTTCCCATAAGAAATATAATGTAAATCCAATTAATCCGTTCCAGACACCTAAGAATTTTAACAAAAAAATACATTTTATAGAGAATAACTATAGTTTTACATACAGAAAACAATGAGTGTAAATATAAATGACTAATTTTAATGGATAAATGAAAATTTAAGTCACTATTACATACCTTTATTGAAGACTCTTGTTGGCGTATGGAAGGCGAGGAGGGAAGAGGGAGGAGAGGTTATTGTTTGGAAGGGGAATCCCCCTCCATAAGGACTTCAGGTATCAAAGCCCTATCCGTGGTTGCTTCCCTTCTTTGTCTTTTACTGGCACTAGGACCAGCTTGAGAGTCAGGGGACCCCTGTTGCACAAAAAATCTGTCCAGAGACCTATGTTTCTGGCATCTCTATAAGATTTGCCTAAAATGGGACAAGGCATTGTCATTGAACATGTTGCAGACATGGCTTGCAACAGTTTTGTTAGGGTGTATTGCTCACTGAACGAGTAACAGAGTCAGACTGAGTCACGTACATGTGAGTGGCCGCGTCCGCGTCTGATACGGACAATTTCCGAGCGGAGGTACGAAACCCGGGGTAAAATTTTGCCCAAAAAAGTGGTCAAAATCCGAATTGTACAATATCCACACCGGAAGAAATTTGGGATTCCACTGTACGTAGTTAGGAATTTCTTACAAGAACAGTAGTAACTGGAAATATGTTGTAAGAGCCACTTGTGAGCCTGGGAGTACTATCTCAGGGTGTCTGTGTCAACAGCAATTGCCAAGGTGAGCAGCTCACAAGGGGGCAGTTTGCACATAAATTTCCAAACACTGCCTCTTTTTATGTTTTTAAGTGTATATTCTTGAGTAACATAAAAATTAGTTCAACTGGAGTGATTTTAAGCAATTTTGACAATCCAGCTGATAGTGTATAAATGCTGAACTTCAGTGGACCCCCGGTGTTCGTCCTGCTCCAAACTCGCCCTTTTATGTAAGTGTATTTTTTTAAATGCTTTTGTAAGTGTATTTTTGGGGGTCTAAAAGGACTAGTCTACTTACATTATTCCTTAAGGGAACAAATTCGTTTGTAACGGCCTCGAACAGCATTCTGGACAATTATGGCCGATAACCGGGGTCCACTGACAGTGGACCCCGAGTTCAAACCCGGAAATCGTACAAGTATGTAAGTATTGTAAGTGCTTGTGGAAAAGTATTTTTGGGGTCTGAAATAGACTAACCTACTGACATTTTTTCTTAAGGGAGTAAATTCGTTGGTAAGGCACTTGAGCAGACTTCAGGAGTGAAGTTTTTACGAAACTCGGGGGTTCACTGTATATAGGTTTCATAGAAGGTTAGATGCTGTAAAAGGAGCTTCAGACATTAAAGAAATAAAAAGGGAAAACACAGCTTTGTATCATGCTAAAACTATCTGTTTTTATGGCTTTAAGTGTATATTCTTAAGTAGCATAAAAAAAAAAAAAAACTTTCATATAGTGACAATCAAGTGGATAAATGCTGAAATAGTCCAGTGATTGGGGAAGGGGGTTAAATTTTTTTGAAAATAATATATTCATCATGAAACTATTTTGGATCACTAAATTACATTTTTGAATGTTAGAATAGATTTAATGAAAACCTTTTAATGAACACATTGAAACTGGATCAGAGTATAAAACAAATTCCAACCACACAATGAAGTAAAAAACTAATGTGAAGGACCTAGGAGTGATGTCGAGAATCTCACTTTCAAAGACCACAACAATGTCTCAACCACATCTGCTAGGAAAATGATTGCATGAATAATGATAACCTTTAAAACGTGAGATGTTAAACCATTTATGATTTTCTTCATATAGCTTGTTCTCTCTAGGCAGGAGTATTGCTATACAGTGGACCCTCGGTTAACGAATACCCCGGGAATCGTGCAATTATGTAAGTATAATTTTGTAAGTTCTTGTGGAAGTGTATTTGGGGGTCTGAAATAGACTAACCTACGTGAAATTTTCCTTAAGGGAGTAAATTGTCTAATGGCATTGAGCAGATTTCAGGAGGAAGTTTTACGAACTCGGGTCCACTGTACACTAACTGCCCCTTTCAAGGCAGGTGAAATTGCAGACATGGAAAATATACAGAGAACTTTCACTGCACATATAAGTACAATAATGCATCTAAATTACTGGGAATGGTTGAAGTCCCTTGACTTGTATTCCTTGGAATGCAGGTGAGAAAGATACATGATAATATACACTTGAAAAATCCTAGAGGGACTAGTTGCAACATTCCCCAACGAAAAGCAGGGGCACTATAAGTACACTAAGAACCAACACAATAAGTGAGAGGGGGGCCCAAGATTGTTCAACTGCAATGGGGGTGCTGACCCTCAAAACACCCTTCAGGTATTCTCCAGGTATCCTTTATTAGGTTCTTAGAAACTGCAACTTTAAGCAAAAAGTCGTACGCATAACAAAACCAATTTTACCATAGGCTAATTGATAAACATCAGGGGTTCACAATGCACCTTTAGCACTCATTGCAACAGGGGTAAATCAAGGAATAAATGTTTGCTAATCAAAAACTGTAAGGAGCACCACCATGCAGTTCAAAAACAAACATGAAAACTCCACACAGACAGTGGCCCTGGACGGTAATTGATTTTTTCTCATCAACATTACAATGAAATGACGTTAAGTGAGGACTTACTGTACAGTGGACCCTCGGTTAACGAAAGGTCCCGTTAACGAAAGTTTCGGAAAACGTAAGCTTTTTTCGGAATCGGTTAGCGAAAAATTCCTCGGTTATCGAAAGGTATTAGACGTGTCCGCCTGCTCCGAGCAAGCGCAGGACACCAGTGAAGCGTTGTTTACCATTGAGAGAACATTACCTAACGCGCTCTTTCAAAGATTCACAATATATTTGGTGTCTTTTTTGGTGGTTTAGTGATTGTCACTGTGAAATAAGTCACCATGGGTCCAAAGAAGCTTCCTAGTGGCACCCCAGTGGTAGCAGGCATGCAGGGAGTGTAGCATTCATGCAGAGAGTGTAGCATTCAAGCAGAGAGTGTAGCATTCATGCAGGGAGTGTAGCATTCATGCAGGGAGTGTAGCATTCATGCAGGAGTGTAGCATTCATGCAGGGAGTGTAGCATTCATGCAGGGAGTGTAGCATTCATGCAGGAGTGTAGCATTCATGCAGGGAGTGTAGCATTCATGCAGGGAGTGTAGCATTCATGCAGGGAGTGTAGCATTCATGCAGGGAGTGTAGCATTCATGCAGGGAGTGTAGCATTCATGCAGGGAGTGTAGCATTCATGCAGGGAGTGTAGCATTCATGCAGGGAGTGTAGCATTCATGCAGGGAGTGTAGCATTCATGCAGGGAGTTTGTAGCATTCATGCAGGGAGTGTAGCATTCATGCAGGGAGTGTAGCATTCATGCAGGGAGTGTAGCATTCATGCAGGGAGTGTAGCATTCATGCAGGGAGTGTAGCATTCATGCAGGGAGTGTAGCATTCATGCAGGGAGTGTAGCATTCATGCAGGGAGTGTAGCATTCATGCAGGGAGTGTAGCATTCATGCAGGAGTGTAGCATTCATGCAGGGAGTGTAGCATTCATGCAGGGAGTGTATCATTCATGCAGGAGTGTAGCATTCATGCAGGGAGTGTAGCATTCATGCAGGGAGTGTAGCATTCATGCAGGGAGTGTAGCATTCATGCAGGGAGTGTAGCATTCATGCGGGGAGTGTAGCATTCATGCAGGGAGTGTAGCATTCATGCAGGGAGTGTAGCATTCATGCAGGGAGTGTAGCATTCATGCAGGGAGTGTAGCATTCATGCAGGGAGTGTAGCAGCATGCAGGGAGTGTAGCAGGCATGCAGGGAGTGTAGCAGGCATGCAGGGAGTGTAGCATTGCATGCAATGTAAGAAGGGAAGTAACCCCAGAGAGGGACTTGTTACCTGAAGTCCTTTTGAGGGGATTTCCTTCCAACACCCTGCCCCTGTCAGCAACTCTACCTTCCAGATGCTTGCAACTCTTCAATAAAGGTAAGTAAATGTTATTGTTTTTTGGTGATTTTTTTTGAGAATTATGTATAATTTTTTTATGGAATAGTTCAATAGAAGATTAGATTAGTTATTATATTATTTTCTTATAGAACTAATACAGTTATACAAGATTCAGATTAAGTAATAGCTCCTGGACCGGATTAATTTCGTTAACCGAGGGTCCACTGTATATTCATTATAGAACTGTTTATTGGATCAGTTATTTCCCACAAGCAAAATAGCAAATATTAATAACACTACATACTTCAAAAAGTCTTCTTTCTCTATTCCTTTCCTATCCAACCAGATAGCCACCCCTAAGATCTCTAGTACAGAAATTCTACCACTGCCCATGACAAGAATATACAAGAAGTTACAATGGATGGGTTTGTTTAGTTACACATTGATTAGTTATGAGAAAACATTCATGTCCTCAGGTACCTCTATTAAACTTACCCAGACTATTATGCAGTAATCTCTAGACAGCTTCACAACTATTGGCAACAACAGTGGTCTGAGTTGATCCATAATACAAATTGTATTCTATCAAACCTTGTTTATGTTTCTTGTCTTATTGCTGTCACATTTGGGAGACTACTCTCTCCACCTACATATTGGACACATGTTTTACTCATGGAGAGATGCTCAGGGTCGCTCTGTGAGAATTGTCAGGGTTGTTGTCAGGTCACCATCTCTGAACAAACTGTCCTGTCCATCAGCGGGCGTGCAGAATTTACCTCCGACGTCATCACTGCCCAAATGAACTTTAACAGTCCTACTTACCGACAGCCACACCTTAGATGCAAAGTCACTCTCTGACTTTTTTTTCATCAACTTTGCTTATATTTTCCCTTTTAGCACTCCCCACTGCTCTTACTGCCTCAGTCTCTTGCATACTTCTAACCATCACTGGTCTCTGATCTTTGCATACTTTATCTTCAGCACATCCAGGCCTGCAGTGTTGTATGACCCTTGTGGGTTTAGTGCTTATTATCTGATTGTAATAATAATACACTTGCCCACCATTTTTAATTCACACAAAAATTTGATTTAGTACATTATTTCTCAAATAACAAAATATAACTAGAAATGTTTGATCATGGTTCATGGCTTCCTAATAATTGAATCAGACTTAGTAAATAACCACAAAAGATCCTTACCCATCCTCAGAAAAACCATCAAATATTTCTTCTACCTTGAGCCCAATTTCAAGCTACTTTGTCCTGAAACCAATCAAAATCAACATTAAATACAAGTTTGGGAAAGTTATGGCCTAGTGTGGTGAATACTTAAACAGTTTTTCCCTGAGTTGAGAGCCAGGTGCAGGAAATTGTTTAGCTGACAAGGAGATTACCAGGTGAGGGGCTTTGAAGATATGCAGACGATGTGAATGAACTGCTAGGTGATGACAAAGAAAGATGTCCAGGGAAAATGTTGGTAGAGGTCAATGCCCAGATACAAGGGAAACAAAAGAGGAAGAACCTGAAGAAAAAAGTTAAGATTGCAACTATTATGTGAGTAGTTCCACATTACTGGTAAAGTTGCAGACATTTTTTGCTGAAGAAGACCCTGACGAATCTAGAAGCACTGCCCTGAGTCTAGAGAAGCTGATGCCTTACCAACAAGTACTGCAGGGTAAGAAAGACTTGAGACACATTACAGAATTTCTCAGTACTCCAATACAACCATCAGCATCAGTGCATGAGCTTCAACTATCCACCTCTACTAACAATCCATAACCTTCCACCTCAGCTAATGATCCTCAACCTTCCACCTTGGCCCAGTAGGGCCACACTATCCCTGTCCACTCCTATCAAAATTGACTTGCACCAGCAACCACAGTTTAAAGCAAGTAGTAATCTTTATTCAATCTTTGTAGTTGTAAGTGTTATATTAAATATAACACATCACTGCATCAATATGAACACATGGAACATTACCCTATTTTACCCATATGTTCTTCAGTGTACACACATTTTTTATTACACAACATTTTCAGGAATGTTATCTGAAGGTCAGCTTTGGATAACATGGACACCAGGAAAACAGCTGTCTTTCACTGACTATGCTCTAGAACATGCTTTTTTTGTCTCACTTCAGCCCTAACTGTGTGGTGATTATCCATGAAGACTTATTGCAGAGCAGAATTTGGTTTGACACTTGAATTTAAGAAGTTACCTGTATGAGCTACCTCTATGGTGATAACCATCCTAAACACTGGCAGATGTATATTAGTTGTCCAACATATGAGGGCTATGAACTTCACTAACACTGGGTTCACTCCAGCAACAGTGCACACAGACCTACCTGGGAGTTCAGCTCAAACGGACGTCAGCCGAGCATGAACTGCTAGTGTTCCTGAATAGAAACTTGGAGGATCCCCTTATCTCTGAGGATACTACTAGTGTTATTCATCTTTGTCTTCTGTTCCTCAAGGAGACTCTTTAAATCTTGGTGTTTTTGGGCTCCTCTTCAAGAAGGTAGGCTATAGATTAATTTTTTTTTGTGTTTTTATAGATGCATTTATTTCCTCATTTATTATTTTTTGTTGATTTTAGTTTGTATTTTCAGAACATGGAAGGCTTGACCCATGCTCCTGATAAGTAATTTTCCTGATAAGTAAGCTGAGCAGCAGTACATCAAGCTGGGGACTAGCGTCAATCTAGTTAAAATTTAGCATGACCAGAATGGTATGGAAAGAGTGCCATCCTCTCTGCCCAAAACATCAGAATGAGGCAAGCGATTTATAGGTCTAATTTTGAAGATGGGTTTGCAAACTACTGAAAGGTAGGAGGTGAGAAAGCCAGACTGAATAGCTGGTAAGTAAATTATTATAAACAAAAGTAAGTGCTAAACCTACAAGGGTTTAAAAGAAAAAAATACAAGCATGAAGTTCAAAAGAATAAAGATGGTTAAAAAAATTAAATAAGAGTGAACAGAGGGAAGAGAGGCAGGAGGGAATGCAAAGAGAAAAAGGAAAAGTATGGAAAGGCATGGTTATCATAAAATATTATATAAAAGACAGTGCTAAAATCATACATGTCATAATGTTTGGGGGATGGGAGACATTCCATTTTGATCCAAGGGTAAGATAAATCCAATTCTTTGAATCAAGAGCCCCTCACCAGCATGAAAGTATATCTCCTGAAGGCATAGATAGATTTATAAGCATAGAAATTATAAGTAAATACAATGATAGAAAAGAAAGGCATAGAAGAGAGAGCACAGGAGAGATTAGGTTGGTAGACAGCAACCACCCAGGGAGGTACTACTGTCCTGCCAGGTGACTGTGAAACAGAAACCTGAAACTGTTTTACATGATGGTAGGATTGCTGGTGTCTTTTTTCTGTCTCGTAAACACGCTGGATAACAGATATATCTTGCTACTTCTACTTACACTTAGGTCACACTACACAGGCATGCACATGCATATACATATACATACACACATCTAGGTTTTTCTTCTTTTTCTTAATAGCTCTTATTCTTCTTTATTTCCTCTGTTGTCCATGGGGAAGTAGAAAAGAATCTTTCCTGTGCAAGCCATGCGTGTCGTATGATGCGACTAAAATGCCAGGAGCAATGGGCTAGTAACCCCTTCTCCTGTATACATTTACTAAAAAAGAGAAGAAGAAAAACTTTATAAAATTGGGATGCTTGAATGTGCGTGGATGTAGTGCGGATGATAAGAAAGAGACGATTGCTGATGTTACGAATGAAAAGAAGTTGGATGTCCTGGCCCTAAGCGAAACAAAGCTGAAGGTGGTAGGCGAGTTTCAGTGGGGAGAAATAAATGGGATTAAGTCAGGAGTATCTGAGAGAGTTAGAGCTAAGGAAGGGGTAGCAATAATGTTGAAGGATCAGTTATGGAAGGAGAAGAGGGAATATAAATGTGTAAAT
The DNA here is from genome assembly GCA_009830355.1 of Cherax destructor. Classification (NCBI taxonomy): domain Eukaryota; kingdom Metazoa; phylum Arthropoda; class Malacostraca; order Decapoda; family Parastacidae; genus Cherax; species Cherax destructor. Next base: position 26,912 of record WNWK01003801.1, read on the forward strand.
TCAAGATTATGTGGATTAAAAACAGGGTCGGATGCAAAAAGTGGGTCATAATAAGTGTGTATGCACCTAGAGAAGAGAGGAGTGTAGAGGAGAGAGAGAGATTTTGGGAGATGTTAAGCGAATGTATAGAAACCTTTGAACCAAGTGAGAGAGTAATTGTGGTAGGGGACCTAAATGCTAAAGTAGGAGAAACATTTAGAGAGGGTATGGTAGGTAAGTTTGGGGTGCAAGGTATAAATGATAATGGGAGCCTTTTGATTGAACTTTGTATAGAAAGGGGTTTAGTTATAGGTAATACATATTTTAAGAAAAAGAGGATAAATAAGTATACAAGATATGGTATAGGGCGTAATGACAGTAGTTTGTTGGACTACGTATTGGTAGATAAAAGACTGTTGAGTAGACTTCAGGATGTACATGTTTATAGAGGGGCCACAGATATATCAGATCACGTTTTAGTTGTAACTACAGTGGGAGTAAAAGGTAGATGGGATACAAGGAAAATAGAAGCAGCAAGTAAGAGAGAGGTGAAGGTTTATAAACTAAAAGAGGAGGCAGTTAGGGTAAGATATAAACAACTATTGGAGGATAGGTGGGCTAGTGAGAGTGTAGGCAATGGAGTTGAAGATGTATGGGGTAGGTTTAAGAATGCAGTGTTAGAGTGTTCAGTAGAAGTTTGTGGTTACAGAAAAGTGGGTGCGGGAGGGAAGAGCGATTGGTGGAATGATGATGTAAAGAGTTATTATTGAAAGAATTAAGAGTAAGATGGAGAGTAGGATAGCAGATGAACAAGGGGGCTTTAGGAAAGGTAGGGGGTGTGTAGACCAAGTGTTTACAGTGAAACATATAGTGAACAGTATTTAGATAAGGGTAAAGAGGTTTTTGTGGCATTTATGGATTTGGAAAAGGCTTATGATAGGGTGGATAGGGGGGCAATGTGGCAGATGTTGCAGGTGTATGGAATAGGAGGTAGGTTACTGAAAGCAGTGAAGAGTCTTTATGAGGATAGTGAGGCTCAGGTTAGTGTGTGTAGGAGAGAGGGAGATTATTTCCCAGTAAAAGTAGGCCTTAAACAAGGATGTGTGATGTCACCATGGTTGTTCAATATATTTATAGATGGGGTTGTAAGAGAAGTGAATGCGAAGGTCTTGGCAAGAGGTGTGGGGTTAAAAGATAAAGAATCAAATACAAAGTTGGACTTGTCACAGTTGCTTTTTGCTGATGACACTGTGGTTTTGGGAGATTCTGAAAAGTTGCAGAGGTTGGTGGATGAATTTGGTAGGGTATGTAAAAGAAGAAAATTTAAAGTGAATATAGGAAAGAGTAAGGTGATGAGGAAAACAAAAAGATTAGGTGATGAAAGATTGGATATCAGATTGTAGGGAGAGAGTATGGAGGAGGTGAATGTATTCAGATATTTAGGAGTGGACGTGTCAGCAGATGGGTCTATGAAGGATGAGAGAAAAAGGGTGAGTGGTGCACTTCGGAGTCTGTGGAGACAAAGAACTTTGTCCGTGGAAGTAAAGAGGGGAATGTATGAGAGTATAGTTATACCAACACTCTTATATGGGTGTGAAGCATGGGTGATGAATGTTGCAAAGAGGAGAAGGCTGGAGGCAGTGGAGATGTCATGTCTGAGGGCAATGTGTGGCGTGAATATAATGCAGAGAATTCGTAGTTTGGAAATTAGGAGGAGGTGCGGGATTACCAAAACTATTGTCCAGAGGGCTGAGGAGGGGTTGTTGAGGTGGTTCGGACATGTAGAGAGAATGGAACGAGACAGAATGACTTCGAGAGTGTATAAATCTGTAGTGGAGGGAAGGCAGGGTAGGGGTCGGCCTAGGAAAGGTTGGAGGGTGGGGGTAAAGGAGGTTTTGTGTGCGAGGGGCTTGGACATCCAGCAAGCATGCGTGAGTGTATTTGATAGGAGTGAATGGAGACAAATGGTTTGTAATACTTGACATGCTGTTGGAGTGTGAGCAAAGTAACATTTATGAAGGGATTCAGGGAAACCGGCAGGCCGGACTTGAGTCCTGGACATGGGAAGTACAGTGTCTGCACTCTGAAGGAGGGGTGTTAATGTTGCAGTTTTATAACTGTAGTGTAAAGCACCCCTCTGGCAAGACAGTGATGGAGTGAATGATGATGAAAGTTTTTCTTTTTCGGGCCACCCTGCCTTGGTGAGAATTGGCCGATGTGTTAATAAAAAAAATAATTATATTTCAAAAGTGCTAAACTGCAGCTTTTATGCAGCGTCGGGGTATAATTGGTAATTAGACTTGATCCAAGGAAGTAGACGGGTGCTCCAATTCCTTATTCAAACCATTCATCACCATCAAACCAATATGTACAATATAAACCCCTCAGAGGAGGTTGTTGGATGCTGGTGATGGGCTCTTGGTAGGACTTTGACTTGTTTTTCCCCTTCCTTGGTTCAAACTTGATTGTGTTCAATTCCCTAGGTGCTGTATGACCCTAAAGATTTAGAACTTCTCTTAAAAATAATAATAATAATAATAACTAAAGGGTGGAATATGAATGCTTTAAACTTCTTGGTGTTAGTGATAGCAAAAATTTTTTTTTTTAATGTGGTCTGTCATGAAATTCTGAGTAAATTTAGCTCCTACAGTAATAATATACGTACGAGATATCCAAGACAGAAAAACACATTTTATTTTGGAAAATATATTTTTAATAAAAGTACGTATAGGTCCTAATAAAATTCACTCTGTGAAAAATCTTTTGATGTTACTGTATTTGCATTTTCAGGTACCATTCAAATTTTTTTTTTAAACATACCTCTTCAATTACATAAAGGGAGTTAGTGGGAATGTGGATTTAATTCTAACAATTTTATTTTCTGGCATTGCTTGAATGCCAGAAAATCATTCCATGAAGGCCCTTCCACATGCTGTTCAATTTCAGATGAAATTTTTCAATTCATATACAAAAAATTGCACTATTTACAGGAAATTTATAGAGCTAACTGTAAAACACATTTCTGTTTAATGCATTTGTACCATGGTTGGAACAAATTGGAAGCCACAAATTAGATGTGAAAATAGGATGAGGGTTTTGTAGTTTATAGTTTCCAAAGAAATACAGCAAACATTTTGATAAAAAGTCAAACACAGTACAGTAAGAATCTAAACACAAAGTGGATCTTGTAAAATGATTCTTCTCTTGTATTGGCAAAAATAAGTTTCAATTTGTGAGCTTGTTCTGAAGTTTATAGTCTCCACAGTAACAAATATGACAGAATAACATAGCAAACACTAGGAAAACATTGACAATAAATTAAAAACATAATCACAAGGCGGATCTTCCACTGCAATTTCTTCTGACATGTTTAATTTGTAAACCTGCGAAAGTTTAGAGATTAATGAACTTAATCACTAGCTGGATCATCCACCACAGCTTCTTCACTCTTGTAGTGGCGGTACTCAGGCTTGAGTTCCCACATGTTCTTGTGTGGGTTCTTGACATTATAATCACATACTTCTTTGAGAATTTCCTTAAGATGCATCTGAAAATAAAAACATGCTAAATTATAAGAGTGGCAAGAACTGCTAAGCTACATCCAAACGGCATCCTGCTGACAACAGTGAAGAAAAAACATGCTGCAGAACATAATTTTAGTGTAGAGCTTTATCAAGTCATGACTGATAAAAGATCAGCAAAGAGTGAAACACTGTCTCAAACCTGATCTGATCGTAAAAGTCTTCACAAAGACTCTTAAAATCAGATTATTTGCTAATACAGTAGACCCTTGGTTTTCGCCGAAAATTCTTTCCAGAATGCTGCTCAAGTGCCATTACCGAACGAATTTACTTCCTTAAGAAATAATGTCACATAGGTTAGTCTATTTCAGACCCCCAAAAATACACTTGCAAAAGCACTTACGAAAATACACTTACATAAATGTTCGAGTTTGGAGATGACCAAAAACCGAGGGACCACTGTACTTAGGATGAAACTCAAATTATATTAAGTAAAAGCACATTAAAATTTCAAGTTCAACTTCATAATACAGTGGTACCTCGAGTTGCGAGTTAATTCGTTCCAGACAGCTATTCAAGTGCTGATACCAAAATAATTTTTTCCCATAAGAAATAATGAAAATTAGATTAATCTATTTCAGACCCCCAAAAATACACTTACAAAAGCACCTACAAAAATACACTTACATAATTGTTCGAGTTGGGAACTGCTCGTAAGTAGAGGTACCACTGTATTAACATGTTGCACAACTGAACAATGAAGAGAAACTCACTAAAAGTTACTTGGATCCCACTTTAAATTTATACTTTCATATTAATATCTTTCTCATTATATATTTTTTAGATTCTATGCAATATTCCATTACAGAATAATAAATATTAAATGATAAACCTGTAAATATATAATTAAGTTTCATGACTTTACAGTGTATGTCTTACATAAAATCTATTACAGTAAATTTATAAATTTAGCAAAACATCTGATATTGTGAAATTACTCATATTACAATAGCCAAAAAATTGTGCAAGTACTGGGCTCTGCCACCATCCTTGTAACTGTAACTTCATGACTATGCACACTTAGTAAATATGGGTCAGCAGTAGCAAGGAAGCCAAGTTGGTACTCAATGCACATTACACAATTTAATGATGAGAAATTATGAACTCAATAAAACTGGAAGATAATGAGGTTCTGGGTAGGGTAAATAGGAGAGGAGAGAGAAGGGGATGTATGATGTCATCATTGTTGTTTCATATATTTCCAGAATGGGTTGTAAAAGAAGTGAATGTTGGGGTGTTGAAAAGAAGCATGGGACTGAAGGATAATAGATCTGATAAAAAGTTGGTACTGTCACAGTTACTCTTTGCCGTCGACAGTTCTTTTTAAGATTCTGAAGGGACATTTAAAAGCTAAGCAAATGAATTTTTTGAGGGGGTATATTAAAGGAAATTAAAATTTTACATAGCAAAGAACATTGTGATGAGAGTAACAAGAAGCCTAGGCAGTGAAAAATTGAATATCAGGGTGGAGGGAGAGAGCAAGAACGATGTGAAAGTAGATAGTAGTTGGTAGTAGATGGGTATTTGAATAATAGAGTGAGCCATAAAACAAACAGGGGTTAAAAGATAGGTGGTGATGAGGCATCATTGGAAATAGAAAAAAAAACTTCTATGGAGGCCAAAAAAAAAAAAAAAAAAAAATGGGGAGGGAAACATAAGCAAGTATAATGGTACCAACACTTCTACAAGGGTGTGAGGCAAGGGATTTAAATGTTACAGTCAGGAGGCTGAAAATGGTAGAGATGTAATGTTTGAATATTATGCAGAGAACTCAGAGTGTAGAAAATAGATGATGTGAGACTACCAAAGATATAATTAGAGGGCTGAGGAGGAAACGTTGAATTGGTTTGGGCATTCTGAGAGGATGTACAAAAATAGGATGACCAGGAAGGTGTATAAATCAGGGGTGGACGAAAGAAGGGGTTAGGGTCATCCCAGGAATGGTTAGCAAGAGGGAGTTTAAGGTTCTGAGTGCTAGGGGTTTCAGCATCCAGCAAGCTTGTATTATTTTTTTTATTTTATTAACACATCAGCAGCTTCCCACCAAGGCAGGGTGGCCCAAAAAAGAAAAACTTTCATCATCATTCACTCCAACACTGTCTTGCCAGAGGCATGCTTACACTACAGTTATAAAACAGCAACATTAACACCCCTCCTTCAGAGTGCGGGCACTGTACTTCCCATCTCCAGGACTCAAGTCCGGCATGCCAGTTTCCCTGAATCCCTTCATAAATGTTACCTTGTTTACACTCCAACAGCACGTCAAGTCCTAAAAACCATTTGTCTCCATTAGCTCCTACCTAACACACTCACGCACGCTTGCTGGAAGGCCAAGCCCCTCAACACAAAACCTCCTTTACCCCCTCCCTCCAACCTTTCCTAGGCCGACCCCTACAATGTCTTCCCTCCACTACAGATTTATACACTCTCGAAGTCCTTCTATTTTGTTCCATCCTCTCTACATGTCCAAACCATCTCAATAACCCCTCCTCAGCCCTCTGGATAATAGTTTTGGTAATCCCGCACCTCCTCCTAATCTCCAAACTACAGTTTCTATGCATTAAACTCACACCACACATTGCCCTCAGACATGACATCTCCACTGCATCCAGCATTCTCCTTGTTGTAACATTCACCACCCATGTAACAGCGTTGGTATAACTATACTCTCATATATTCCCCTCTTTGCTTTCATGGATAAAGTTCTTTGTCTCCACAGACTCCTCAGTGCACCACTCACCTTTTACCCCTAGTCATTCTATGATTCACCTCATCTTTCATAGACCCATCTGCTGACACGTCCACTCCCAAATATCTGAATACATTCACCTCCTCCATACCCTCTCCCTCCAATCTGATATCCAATCTTCTGTGTACCTATATTCACTTTTAATTTCCTTCTTTTACATACCCTACCAAAATTCATCAACCAACCTCTGCAACTTCTCTTCAGAATCTCCCAAAAGCACAGCGTCATCAGCAAAGAGCAACTGTGACAACTCCCACTTTGTGTTTGATTCTTCATCTTTTAACCCCACACCTCTTGCCAACACCCGAGCATTTACTTCTCTTAAAACTCCATCTATAAATATATTGAACAACCTTGGTGACATCACACATCCCTGTCTAAGACCTACTTTTACTGGGAATTAATCTCCCTCTCGCCTATATATACTTCTAATGTCTGAGCTCTATATTCAAAAACTACTTCCATTCTGTACAAAATTTCACTAACTATCTAGCCTATTCTCTCCTATCTCCATCATTTGCAACATCTGCCACATTGCCCCCCTATCTACCCTATAATACGCCTTTTCCAAATCCATAAATGCCACAAAAACCTCTTTACCCTTGTACAGTGGACCCCCGGCTAACGAACACCCCGGAAATCGTACAATTATGTAAGTATAATATTGTAAGTGCTTGTGGAAGTGTATTTTTGGGGGTCTGAAATAGACTAACCTACGTGACATTATTTCTTAAGGAAGTAAATTCGTTCGGTAATGGCACTTGAGCAGGCTTCTGGAATGAATTTTGTTCGTTAGCTGGGGGTCCACTGTATCTAAATACTGTTCACCTATATGTTTCACTGCAAACACTTGATCTACACACCCCCTACCCTTCCTAAAGCCTCCTTGTTCATCTGCTATCCTGCTCTCCATCTTACTCTTAATTCTTTCAATTATAACTCTTACCATACACTTTACCAGGTATACTCAACAGACTTATTCCCTTATAGGTTTTACTCTCTCTTTTGTCCCCTTTGCTTTTATACAATGGAACTATGCATGCTCTCTGTCAATCCCCAGGTAGCTTACCCTCTTCCATACATTTATTAAATAAAAGCACTAAACACTCCAAAACTATATCCCCACCTGCTTTTAACATTTCTATCTTTATCCCATCAATCCCAGCTGCTTTACCCCCTTTCATTCTACCCACTACCCCACGCACTTCCTCCACACTCACAACTGGTTCTTCCTCACTCCTATAAGATGTTATTCCTCCTTGCCCTATACACAAAATCACAGCTTCCCTATCTTCATCAACATATAACAATTCCTCAAAAATTCCCTCCATCTTCCTGATACCTCTAATTCTTCGTTTAATAACTCTCCTCTCCTTTTTAAACTATCAAATCCATTTGTTCCCTAGGCTTTCTCAACTTATTAATCTCACTCCAAAACTTTTTCTTATTTTCAACAAAATTTGTTGATAACATCTCACTCACTCTCTCATTTGCTCTCTTTTTACATTGTTTCACCACTCTCTTAACCTCTCTCTTTCTCTCCATATACTCTTCCCTCCTTGCATCACTTCTATTTTGTAAAAGCCTCTCATACGCTAACTTTTCTCCCTTACTAATCTCTTTACATCATTCCACCAATCGCTCTTCTTCCCTCCCACACCCACTTTCCTGTAACTAAAAACTTATACTGAACACTCTAACACTATATTCATACATCTTCTACCCCATTGCCTATACTCTCACTAGCCCATCTGTCCTCCAACAGTTGTTCATATCTTACCCTAACTGCCTCCTCCTTTAGTTTATAAACCTTCACCTCTCCCTTACTTGCTGCTTCCATTTTCCTTGTATCCCATCTACCTTTTATTCTCACTGTAGCTACAACTAAAAAGTGATTTGATATATCTGTGGACCCTCTATACACATGTACATCCTGAAGTCTACCCAATAGTCTTTTATCTACCAATACATAGTCCAACAAACTACTGTCATTTTGCCCTATATCATATCTTGTATACTTATTTATCCTCTTTTTCTTAAAATATTTGTTACCTACGCACAGACACGAGCTTTTAAATCTCTGCACCAAATTCACCTTAAACCAGCAAATAATAGAGCCTACAAGATTGGAGAATACACTGTACATCATCTTCACTAACAATGATGATCTGATACGAAATGTCACCATATCAAAAACGATATATTCAGATCACAACATAATAGAGGTCCAGACATGCATGAGGGGGGCCCCAGGTCGACAAAATGTGATCAGTCGCGAGGGAGCCTTCTCCAATTTCAACTTCAATAACAAAAACATAAGGTGGGACCAAGTAAACCAAATCCTAAATGATATAAACTGGGAAGATAGCCTAAGCATCACGGATCCTAACCTATGTTAGAACAAATTAACACTGTGGCACTTGAGGTTTGCTCAAGGCAAATTCCTTAAGGAAAAGGAGGAGAAGATGTAAACTAGAAAGAGAGAGGCACTCCCTATACAGGCGAAGGCAAAGAATAACAGAGCGGCTAAAGAGGCCAATATATCTGAAATACGTAGGAGGCACTGGTCAGAGAAATAGCAAACATTGAATTAAAACTAAAGGAATCTTACAGGAATCAAGAAACGGGAAGAACTAAAAGCCATAAATGAAATTGAAAGAAACCAAAGTATTTCTTTTCTTATGCCAAAACAAAGTCGAGAACAACATCCAGTATTGGGCCCCTACTAAAACGAGATGGGTCTTACACAGATGACAGCAAGGAAATGAGTGAGTTACTAAAGTCCCAGTATGACTCAGTTTTTAGTGAGCCGCTAACCAGACTAAAAGTTGAAGACCTAAATGATTTTTTATGAGAGTGCCACAGAACCTGGTAGACGCAAGCCTATCTGACATTACCCTGTCGCCACATGACTTTGAAAAGGCGATAAATGACATGCCCATGCACTCCGCTCCAGGCCCCGACTCATGGAACTCAGTGTTCATCAAGAACTGCAAAGAACGTGCTTTTAACATCCTATGGAGAGGGAGCATGGAGGCCAGTTACTAAAAACAACAGACATAGCCCCACTCCACAAAGGCGGCAGTAAAGCAATGGCAAAGAACTACAGACCAATAGCGCTAATGTCCCATATCATAAAAATCTTTGAAAGGGTTCTAAGAAGCAAGATCGCCACTCATCTAGATAACCATCAATTACACAACCCAGGGCAGCATGGGTTTAGAGCAGGTCGCTCCTGTCTGTCCCAACTACTGGACCACTATGACAAGGTCCTGGATGCTCTAGAGGACAAACAGAATGCAGATGTTATATACACAGACTTTGCAAAAGCCTTTGACAAGTGTGACCATGGTGTGATAGCACACAAAATGCGTGATAAAGGAATAACAGGAAAAGTTGGTAGATGGATCTATAATTTCCTAACAAGTAGAACACAAAGAGTAGTAGTCAACAGAGTAAAGTCTGAGGCAGCTAATGTGAAAAGCTCTGTTCCACAAGGCACAGTACTCGCTCCCATCTTGTTCCTCATCCTCATATCGGACATAGACAGGGATATAAGCCACAGTGCTCAGAGGTGGTCAGATACGACAGTTTAGATGTCCCTCCAAACTACCAATATCCCAAACCCCTCCTTTAAAGTATTATTATTATTATTTAAAGTACAGTGGTACCTCTACTTACGAGCAAAATTCGTTCCAGTCTGCTGTTCAAGTGCCGATACCGAAGGAATTTTTTCCCATAAGAAATAATGAAAATTAGGTTAATCCATTTCAGACCCCCAAAAATACACTTACAAAAGCACCTACAAAAATACACTTACATAATTGTTCGAGTTTTGAGCTGCTCGTAAGTAGAGGTACCACTGTATTTATCTAACCTAAATTTGAAGCTACCCAAGGTTTTAGCTTCAATAACCCTACTAGGCAAACTGTTCCACTTAGTGACTACTCTATTTCCAAACCAATATTTTCCTATATCCTCTCTAAGTCTAAACTCATCCAATTTGAATGCATTATTTCAGGTTCTTTCTTGGAGGGATATCCTCAGGACTTTATTTCTGTAATATGGAAACCAGAACTGAGCTGCATAATCTAAGTGAGGCCTTACTAATGATGTGTAGAGCTGTAGTATAACATCTGGACTCCTGTTGCTTATACTTCTTGATATAAATCCCAGTAATCTGTTTGCCTTATTATGTATGTTTAGGCACTGCTGTCTTGGTTTCAGGTTGGTGCTGACCATAACTCCCAAGTCCTTTTCACATTCTATATGGCCAAGTTCTACATTATTTAGTTTATAACTGCTAGGGCTATGTACATTTCTGATCTTCAGAACTTTGATTTATCTACATTGAAATGCATCTGCCACTTTTCTGATCTCGACATGAATTTGTCTAAAGCCTAGTGAAGCTCAGAGGCATCTTCCTCTGAATCAATTACCCTGCCTATTTTCGTGTCATTAGCGAATTTCCTCATATCACCAGTTATACCCTCGTCAAGGTCATTAACGCAAAACAGCAATGGGCCTAAAACTGATCCCTGTGGAATACCATTTGTTACAGGTCCCCACTCAGATTATACCCCATTTATGCACACACTCTGCTTCTGACAGAACAGCTACAGAATGAATAATGGTGAATGAACTTCTTTTTTGGGGGGTGGAGGTCACCCTACCTCATTGGGAGATGGCCGGTTTCTTAGAAAAAAAAAAACAGCAATAAGGGTGGATGTTACAGTTAAGAAGGTTACAGTGGACCCCCGGTGTTCGTCCATTTTTCGTAACAGAATGCTGCTCAAGTGCCATTACCAACCGAATTTATTCCCTTAAGAAATAATGTAAAGTAGACTAGTCGTTTTAGACCCCCAAAACTACACTTATAAAAGCATTTAAAAAATACACTTACATAAAGGGAGTGTTTTGAGCAGGACGAACACCGGGGGTCCACTGTATTTAAATTATGTCTGTTCACTTCTGGTAAGACAGCTATTGAATGAATTATGGTGAATATTTCTTTTTATCATAGGTAGTAGGTTGGTAGACAGCAACCGCCCAGAAAGGTACTACCGTCCTGCCAAGTGAGTGTAAACAGCCTGTACAGTGGTACTCGGTTAACGATGGTCCCAAACTCGCCCTTTTATGTAAGTTTATTTTTAAATGCTTTTTAAGTGTGTTTTTGGGGTCTAAAAAGACTAGTCTATTTTGCATCATTCCTTATGGGATAAATTCATTTGGTAATGGCACTTGAACAGCATTCTGGAACGAAAAAATATCGTTAACCGAGGTACCACTGTAATTGTTTTACATGATGGTAGGATTGCTGGTGTCTTTTTTCTGTCTCATAAACATGCAAGATTTCAGGTACATCTTGTTACTTCTACTTAGGTCACACTACACATTCATGCAAAAGCATATATATACACACCCATCTGGGTTTTCTTCTATTTTCTTACTAGTTCTTGTTCTTATTTCCTCTTATCTCCATGGGAAAGTGGAACAGAATTCTTCCTCCATAAGCCATGCGTGTCGTAAGAGTCAACTAAAATGCCTGGAGCAAGGGGCTAGTAACCACTTCTCCTGTATACATTATTAAAGTTAAAAAGAGAAACTTTTGTTTTTCTCTTTGGGCCACCCCGCCTTGGTGGGAAACGGCCAATTTGTTGAAAGAAGAACATTAGTGTATTAAGAACTATTAACGATAGGGAAAACAGCAGTAAGTGGATACATTGGTCTCTCAAGTTAAAATATTAATTTGTTCCAGAAGATGTACTGTACCTTCAAACTATCATAACTTAAACCCCAAAACACATGGTTTTTTGGTAATTTGTTCCAGACCACAAAAGTGCAACTTTTCCTGTGTACCTTGAAAGTGCACACTGTCAGATATAACTTACCTTCATCTGCTTCTCTTTTTATTCACAATAACAACAGTCTTTCCATCTCTATGATAATTTCTCTGACTTTTTTTTACTAGCTTAGATTCATCGGCAACTTTAATATTCTCTCTCTTTTTTTTGCCATACTTACACACCAAAGCACTTGTTATTCTAATTCCATCATGTTTTTCACAATTTCTTGCTTAATCTTCAGAGAAACTACCTGTTTACTGAACACTTGAACACTTTAGTGGCCATGATGACTTTCTAAAGCAAAAGATGGTGTAATTGAAACACAAATAATCCAGTGTTGGTGCTGGCAACACACATAGCTTCAAACTGAAGAGGAAACACTAAACTGTAGTATAAACTCTACTAATGGCTGAGATGCTACCATAGAAACATTTAAACCCATTGCTGATTAACTGCTAAGCCATCTTCACACACCCCACTCCTATTGGTTCAGATGCTGTCCAAGAGGGAAACTACTGCATCCCTGGTTGGCTGAGGCCACCCATGTATGCTGACCATAATAACAATGATAATAATCTCTATTTCTACAAATGCGTACATGATACAACTATTACATACCTAGCTAACATCACTGGCATAATACTGTATACAGAAAGCCCCTGGTTATGCAGAGCATTTCGGGCAACTTAGGTTAATCTTGTTTCCCAGGATGTGACCCACAACAGTCGTTTAACACCCAGGTACCGACTTACTGCTAGGTGAACATTCCCAATGTTTCATCCATGCATGGGATCGATCCCCGGATCTTGGTGAGTGAGATGAGGATGCTATCAACCAACCCACGAGCACCTACAACATTGTACCATCTTATGTATATTGTATCTCAAAGTTTTCATTACAACTCAAAATTAAATTCCTCTATGAGGGTAAATCATAACTCAAAATTATCATAGCTCAAGTCCATCATAACTCAAGGGACCACTGCTCTGAATGTCAGTGGACAGATACATCACATTGAGGAGCATCATAACTTACGATTGGCTGTTTTGTGATCTTCTGAAGGTCCTTAATGTTGTAATACTGATGCTTCTCAAAGGCAGCATACAGCATCTCCATAACCTTGTCTTTATCATCACGGGCCTTCTTGCCTTCTGCCTTCTTCTTCAGCTCAGAGTCAATCTATGAAAGATGTTCAATTAAAATACAATTCGTAAAAATTTTCACATACATACATATGTACTGCATTACTTCAACACCTATTCCCTCTCCTCTTTCCCTTCCTCAAAATGTTAAAATAAACCCTCAATATAACTGACTAATAGGAAAAAGAAGGTGGCCTGTAATGGCATATGTGGTCTACAGACAAGTCTATGAAAGATGAGGTGAACCATAGAATTGATGAGGGAAAAGGTGGATGGTGCATTGAGAAATCTGTGGTATAGTAGCACCAACACTGTTATATGGGTGTGAAACATGGGTCATGAATGGTGCAGTAAGGAGGAGGCTGGAAGTAGTGATGTAGTGTGCGAGGGCAATGTGTGGTGTGAATATTATGCAGAGAATTCACAGTTGGAGATTAGTTGGTGCGGGTTCACTAAAAGTATCCAGAGAGGTGAGAACGGGATGTTGAGGTGGTTCAGACATTTAGAGAGGGTAGAGAAAAATAGTTTGACTTGGAGGGCATATAAATCTGTAGTGGAGGGAAGGCAGGACAGGAGTTACCCTAGGAAAGGTTAGAGGAAGGGGGTAAAGGAGGTTTTGTTTGTGAGGGGGGGCGGCTTACAGATCTATCAGGCATGTGAACATTTTAGATAGGAGTGGAGGCAAGTGGTTTTTATGACTTGACATGCCATTGGAGTGTGAGCAGAATTATATTTATGAAGAGATCCAGGAAAATTTGTTAGCTTGACTTGAGTCCTGGACGTGAATACAGTGCCTGCACTGTCCAACAATTATAGGGCTAAGCAAGATAAAAGAGGCTTATTGTATTCCTGTACCATTTCTAATGGCCATTCTGAACATCTGAAAAACGTTCTTTCTATGATAATTTTCACTAGCAGTCTGGATTGAAATACAAAAAGGACACTGTTTCTTCTAGAAGGTACTCGAAGATCATATTAGTGCATACTGCCTTCTGTGAAACATGAGAAAAAGAAACTTTACAATCCTGAACTGGTCAACAGAGGATAAACCAGTTACAGTGGTACCTCGAGTTACGATGGTCCCCAAAATCGCCTTTATGTAAGTTTATTTTAAATGCTTTGTAAGTATATTTTGGGGTAAAGGACTAGTCTATTTTACATTATTCCTTATGGGATAAATTCGTTGGTAATGGCATGAACAGCATTCTGAACAAATATCGTAACTCGAGTTACTGTTAGTTATCAGTTGACAAAGACCAATGTAGGAGACATTTGCTGTTTCTTGACAAATTTACTGCTTCTGCCTTCCGATTGTTGATCAAAGGCTTTATGATGGTCAGATACAAACTACACTTCTTCTCACGAAATCGTAATGACACGATTGCAAACAAACCACATACACGGTGGTTCACCCGCGGTCAGAGAGTCTCAGAACTCTAGACCGTTACACTGGCCAGCAGTCAATAGATTCATCCAACTAGATATTTACACCAGGAAGTACGACGGTCTAGAGTTCTGAGACTCTCTGACCGCGGGTTCGAACCCCACCCGTGGTATGTGGTACACTTCTTCTGACGCTGAACCAGAGATTCTTAATGAAATCATTAGAAGTGCCTTGCATGAAGCTTTAATAATCAATCCTGTTGAAACAGCATGGCACAGACATGGTCTGAAAGATCTGGAATCATGGTTGGAGAAGACTCAGTGAAGGGAATGTAATGAATGCCTAAAATTAATGTGTGTTATTTTAGTTTAAATGGAAGAAAGAGATAAGGAAACTCAAAGTACAGTGCATCCAGCTTGCTGACATTGCATCCGTCGCTACTGTTGAAGGATATGAAAATAGGGAGATGAATATTGGTGCCTTGTGATTTTTCCCAGGTGGCAAACAAGTAAACATTCAAAGTAACTCATCCCACTGCTCCAACAAAGTTCCCACTCATTTAGCATGAGATGTTAACAAGAAACATTATCTGCTAGCAACTGTAAAAAGGTAGAAGAGTATTTTTCACCTAGAAAAATGACAGAACTATCTCCATGAGGGTACAGAATGACACCAACATTCAAGGGATGAGACAGAGAAGATGAATGAGAGGCAGCCTGCTCTCTGAGATTATTGATAGTCAGGTTCTATAACTGGTGATGCCAGTGAGCTGAAGCTAAGTGAATAACCTTAAGTGTCTTCCAATTTATGTAAAAGGGGGCTTGACAAGAGCGCCACTTCCATGAGATTTGGCTGAAAATGTTCAATGTAACTTCCCAGCCTGTCGATAATGCATTTGCCATCAAGGAATTCATAGAGGAGGAAAAATTCCAGATTCAGTGGAATAAAACTCGGAGAAATCCTCTCATCCCTGCAGGAAGCTGAAGAATTATTTCATTGCTCTCACAAAAGACCAAAATAAGAATCAGAGTGGTGATGAAGCCACTAAACCTAATCATCCTAATATAAATTCTAAGTTGAAATCTGTGGCATGAACCTTGGAAAGGAAATCCTGCATCTAACTTATCAGTGCCAATTGTTTATCTGATGGGATAGAATTCAAGACTGGCAATAGCAGTGACAAGAGTTGAGTTAAGCCCAGATTTTTTTTCTGATTTACGAAAAAAAATTTGTGATCTGATGTGTTGTTGGAGTGCAAGCTAGGAAATATTTGCAAAGTGATTCAGGGTAACTAGTCAGGTTAGGTTAGGAAACTAAGTTTTGGAGTGGAAGTTTGTGTAAAAATATATTTGCAGTAAAAATACTGCAAACAGACTTGAAATCCAAAAACAAAACACTCACAGAAACATAACAATATTGTATCCTTAAATCTTATTTTGTGAATATATGGAGACAGTCAATGTTTTTATATTTTTCATTTAATCCTTTCAAAATCTATATTTTAATTACACATGATGATACTGTGAGAATTGTTACAAGTTATTAAAAACTAATTACAGAAGATTATTAAACACAGCAGGCACTCAAAATCACTTTGTATAATTAAACAAATGAACAAAGAAGTACAACAAAAGGGGTTTTTCTGTCACCTTCAAGGAAACACAATGCTAAATATTTAAGTATAAAACTCTAGTACTTCCAATCACACTCCCTCATCACATATAATAGCTCATCCCCCAATATATGGGATTTTAACTGAGTCATCTGTAAACACTCTTCCATATTAATATACGTAACTCCTTTGCAACATTTAAATTTATTTTTGCAAATTTCCTTAAGAAATATTAATTCCTTGAGAATCTAATTTTAATACTCACAGTATGCTTGTGATGCGAGATGGGCCTATACACATGTACAGGTCTGTCAATGAACTCTGCCTTTCGATTGGGCTGGGCAGCTTTTAACACAGCTGCTCTTTTCTGATCTAGGTAATTCTTGTCCACTGAAAAAAAATATCCTTGGTTCACTAACTACATTTTATACAGAATTCAATTTTTATTACTGTACATGCTGTTGAATTCACAGGCTAAGAGCTGTTAACCTACCTCAGCTCATTTCAAAACTCAGCCCTATCTTAAGTACAGTGGACCTCCGAGTTTCGTAAAAACTTCACTCCTGAAGTCTGCTCAAGTGCCATTACCGAACGAATTTACTCCTTAAGGAAAATTTCACGAGGTTAGTCTATTTCAGACCCCAAAATACACTTCCACAAGAACTTACAAAATTATACTTACATATTGCCCATTTCCGGGTATTCGTAACCGAGGGTCCACTGTATACAGTGGACCCCGAGTTTCGTAAAAACTTCACTCCTGAAGTCTGCTCAAGCGCCATTACCAAACGAATTTACTCCCTTGAGGAAAAATGTCACGTAGGTTAGTTTATTTCAGACCCCCAAAAATACACTTCCACAAGCACTTACAATATTATACTTACATAATTGTATGATTTCCGGGTTTACGAAACTCGGGGGTCCTCCACTGTAATGGGCCCCCCTCTCCCTTCCCAAGATGTGACCCTCAACAGTTGGCTAATATCCAGTATTGTATTTACTGCTAGATGAGCAAAGGAAACAGGAAACATTCCTAATACTGTATCTCCAACTTCTTCATGATGGAACCCAAGTGCTCTTGGTGAAAGTTGAAGGCACTACCAGTGACTAACAAGCCTACTTAAGAGATAATGGTTTGCTATCTGGATGAGTATAGTTCTTTGCCTTCCTTCACTTTGAAAATCTATCCAAATTTGTCTAGCACCACTTATTTGAGTAAGAAACTAGCTGATGCTGCCATTTTAAAAAGGAAAATGACAACATTCAACAAGCTAAGACTATGACAATAATACACTTGATACTTAACCAAGTTAAGCCCTGCCCACGTCACAGGTGACCTCATGGAATACCTATCACCATCCCAAACCTTTATCATGCTATGTTATTTTCATTATTACATTACCTGGCTCTAACATCTCATTTTTTCCCTGACTATATATAAACTAGTATGTTATTCTCAACCCTTTCAAATATTAGAAATGATAAAGGTCCCAGGGCTGAAACATTTCTAAATACAGTGGTACCTCGACTTACGATGGTCCCCAAACTCACCCTTTTATGTAAGTTTATTTTTTTAAATGCTTTTGTAAGTGTAATTTTGGGGGTCTAAAAGGACTAGTCTATTTTACAACATTTCTTAAGGAGATAAATTCGTTTGGTAATGGCACTTGAACAGCATTCTGGAATGAAAAAATATCGTAAGTCGAGGTACCACTGTACATGTATGTAAATACAGTGGAACCCTGAGTAACGATCTCCCCGGAAATCATACAATTATGTAAGTATAATATTGTAAGTGCTTTTGTAAGTGTATTTTTGGTGGTCTGAAATGGACTAACCTACTTGACATTATTTCTTAAGGGAGTAAATTCGTTCGGTAATGGCACTTGACCAGGCTTCTGGAATGAAGTTTTTACGTTACTCGGGGTTCCACTGTATGTCCTAGTGTTTGCTCATTTTTTTTTTTCTTTTAATAAAATAAGGAGTCCCATACCTTCTTGTTCGAGTCAATTGATTGTGCAGATTACCACTTAACATAGTGCTTATTATATGAAACTAACAAGAGGATTTTCTTATTTTTGGCTACACATTATATATTACGTACAGTGGACCCCCGAGTTTCGACCACCTCAAAACTCGAACAATTATGTAAGTGTAATATTGTAAGTGCTTTTGTAAGTGTATTTTTTGGGGTCTGAAACGGACTAACCTACTTTACATTACGTATTCCTTATGGGAACAAATTCATTCGGTAATGGCACTTGAACAGCCTTCTGGAATGAATTATGGCCGAACTCGGGGGTCCACTGTATTATGTTATACGTATTAATACAGTGGTACCTCGGTATACATCCGTTTTGGAATAAGTCCAACTTGGTATACATCATGTTTGGACACAAAAATTTTTGCTTGGTATACAACCTCTGTTTCGAATACGACTTGCGTGCTAGAACTTACATGGGTCAAAATGAATCACGAGACCGTGCGCTACCCTTGTTTACCTCTCTCTCAATGTGGAGGAGTTAGAGGAGGGGCACAGGGAAGAGCTGACTGCCGAGGAGCTGCAGGAACTTGAGAAGGAGGAGCACAAGACTAAGATGGATGCACTCTCTTCAGGCTCGGAAGAGGAGATAGAGGAAGCCCCTACTTCATTAATCAACGAAATCTTTGCCAAATGGATGGACATCAAAATCTTTGCTGAGAAGTACCACCCCAACAAAGCCCAAACAAGCCGTAATAGCACTGTCTGGAATGACCAGACAATGTCACATTTCTGAAACATCCTGATTAGAAGGCAGAAGCAAAGTTCTTTGGACAGATTTTTAGTAAAAGTCAAATCTGGTGAGCTTCAACCAGGGCCAAATAGGGAAAAAGAGACAGAAAAGAGAAGGAGACTCTCCTTCCAAACAATAACATTTCCTCCTCCTCCCTTCTCAGCACTATCCTAGTAGGCACTCAACTCTTTTCAGCAAAGTAAAGTGAGGTTAAATTTGCATTTATTTCATCTAATTCTTTTATATTTATGTATGTATTTTAGTATTAAGCAGTGTTTAAATTACATATTTTAGTATTAAGCAGTGTTTAAATTATTTTATACAACCCCATCAATGTATAATATGCCAATAACAATAGAATTTTTTTTTATGGGAACGTTTTTCCTATATGTATTTCTTATGGGAAAATTCCTGTGTAGTATAAGTCCAAGGTCCTGGAATGGATTAAGGACATATACCGAGGTACCACTGTAGTATTATACAAATATTATATTGTACTACATTAATATTAGCATTATGAAAATCTACCAACTCCTCCACAGCTGCCACAATATCAAGGTAAAGTTCATTTGCCATGTTCACTATGTTGTCCACCACTTCCTTCATAAGGTGTTCAAACCTACAGAAATCATGTACCAACTGAGGGGTTAATTTCCTTCAACACCAATCATGATTGACTACTTAACTTTACTGACAGCCACAGCTTACATTAACCCTTTCAGGGTCCAAGGCCATTTTTGGAAGGGGTGCACCAGTGTCCAAGAATTTTCCCAAAACAATTCTTATTTTTTTCTTATGAAATGGTAGAGAATCTTTTTCTGAAGGTAATAAAACAAAAAGTACGAAATTTGATTGAAAATTGACGAAATTATGCTCTTGCAAATTTTGATGCGTCAGCGATATTTACGCATCGGTGATTCTGCCAACTTTGACTCCCATTTTAGGCCAATTACATTATTCCAGTCGACCAAATTCTTTGCTATTTCAATAGTATTACTTCTATTCTATCGATTGAGCACAAGAAATCGCCCAGTCAACTGTTTCAACTACAAAATAAAGTGATTGGAAATTGGTAATTTAGCCAATTTAACTCAAAGTTCAAAATAATCCAATTTCAAAATAGGGTGCAGAATAAACAATGCAGGCATTCCTGGCACTAAACTAACATTTCTTCTGTTCATTAGTTACGTTTTCAGTCTTTACAAATGAATTCCATTTTTATTTTTTATTCACATAATTTTTATTCAAACCAAACAATGGAAGATTTACTGTTATGCAATATTGTAATAATTGTACAAATATCATCATCACATTTGTGAACATATATTAGACCCACCAGCTGGCACGTATTAGACATGTGAGGTCATTTGTTTACTCTTGAACATTGGCAAAAATTTAACATTTCCACTACTTTGAGCTCAGTTTCAAGCCAGTTCCAATACTAAAACCAATCAAAATCATCTCTATATCTGTAATATATCTTTCCATTCTATCAAATGAGATCCAGAAATCGCAAATACAACTATAAAAAGTACACGAAAAAACACTGCAAAGTCGCTGTTTTAATAAAAAATTACGGTTTCAGTTTTTTTTCTCTCATTATGCACTGTGTGCAGCAGGATTTGTTTTATGTGGTGCACACTTACCACATAGATGTATTCTCTCATATCCAGGCCCAAATTTACTGCTCACAGCTTATCTGAGTGAGCTGAGCTTATGATGTAGAACTACGGTTTGGACCCTGAACTCAAAGCCGTAGAACTACGGCACGGACCCTGAAAGGGTTAAATAAGAGTTGGTTTAGAAAAACATGTAGGCAAACAGAGGTGTTCAAGGTCCCAGGACCGAAACGTTTTCTAATGTTTCCTAGTGTTTGCTTATGTGTTTTTCTAAACCAACTTGTCAGTATTTATCACCAAGGTTTATACCATTAAATAAGAGTACATCACCAGTACTACCACCAAACTGTTCCTTTAAGTCAACAAGAATAGCTCAAAGCCTCTTTGTGTATCAGAATTCCACTGAGGCATTCTTTTCTGGTGCTGGTCATCTTTTGGCATCATCAAATGATTTTCTATTTCGCTTATCAAACCAGTTGGTTTCTTGGATGATCACTGAATGCATCGAGCATGATCCAAGAAATGAACTTTGTATCCTCAGTAATAGTTGCAATGGTTGAACTGTTTAAGCTGTACACACACACACAATGCTAGTAGCCATTTTATTCTTTTCAGAATGCTTTACAATGTCAAGGATCATTTCTCTTCCACGGCACCTGTGAATCAATACAGTGCTGTTTTGTAAGGTATTAAAGAACATACGAACATAAGAAATGGAGGAACACTGCAGCATGCCTACTGGCCCAAATTAGGCATGTCCTTTTCTAAACCAACCATTCCCACCCACCCACTTATCCAACCTTTTCCCAAAGCTTCCCAAGAATTAGCTTAAATACCTGAGATATTAATCAAACCCAGCCCTTCTTACATGTAAATACAAAAATGGACAAAGCACTGGGAGAATATTCACTTCAGCCACCACCTATAATGCTGCCTTCTGCTGAATGTATCCTTCATTACTGAAGGCATAGTAATCCCCACCATTGGAAGTACGAGTGGCTTGTCCGTAATTAATTGGTTGCAAAGGGCCAATGTCGTATATGCAAAAACAGCGTAATTCGGAGTATCATAAGTTGGGGCCCTATTCATTTAATGAGCACAGTCCAGGTATTTATTACAGTATAACAAAAACATGTATCTAGAGGCAGAAAAATACTAACCCACAGGTTGACATTCAAATTTCTGGATGACTTGTCCTTCCATTAACAATTTTTCAGTCTCTGGAACCACAGCATCTGGGTTGGCAGCAGCTGAAAGTACCTTAATGAGCTATTACCCTATTTTATACAAGCATCAATTTAAACATCTCTCTCTCAAAACTTAGAATTTTAAATTAACTTTTCATAATAAAATAATATTTTAGCTGAAGAACACAATTAAAAAAAAAATGAAATTTCAAAAAAAATTCAGCCAATTATGAGGGACTTTATATACCTTTGTAAAATGGTTCAATTAGAATAAAATAAAGGTAAAGGCTCCTTTAAATGAAATTCAACTAATAAATATTAAAACTACTTGAGAAACATGCAGAGCACTTACAAACTGTCTGTGAGAACACACCCAGTGTCATTTCTTTAACACTGTGTAAAATGAATTTGTGTTCATGAGCAATTTTGCCATCCTCTAAGAGTTGTTCACTAGATGCAAAGGTTACAGTTGGAATTTTGCCAGGAACCCTAAAAAAGCAAAAAAACAATTTAAGAATCCTGTATGCAAAGACAACATGTGTCACTTTTGTGCTGAGTGGATGGCTGAAGGTGATCATGAAATCACAAATACAGGTAAAAATAATGCATTAATTAATTTAGAAGTATTTTAATAGGAACAGGTTCTAAGGGCATGGGACATCATTCCTCTGCGAGTAATTATGAAAAGTATCAAGAGAGGAAATCCATTAAAACATACAAGGAAGACAGAACAGCACTTTATGGAGAAACAGAAGAGGATAATGAAGAGGAGGAAATGGAAACCACTAGAAGAAACAAAGTAGTTACAATATTACAAGATTTGAAGCCCCATTTTAGCAAATTATAGTACAGTAAACCCTTGATATAATGGAATAACAGGGGGGATTTTCCAAGTGTTTGTTAAATTAAGATAATGTTAAACAAATCACAGAAAGACACTAAAGTACTCTACTGTATATCTACAATATACTACAATTAACTATGAAAATGAGTTACAAGTGCAATTTAGAAGTCCATTACATCGAGGATTTACGTTGGTTTCCTGTACCCAGTTGTAGAAAGGTGAATTTCTTCCCATGTGCTTAAAATATCTTATTAAAACAATTGTACACAGGCCTATTTGAGGATAAATATAAGTTTTACTGAACATTTTCATTGCCATAGTGCAAAGGCTTTTTTTTTTTTTTAGAGAATCAAGGTGATAATGTTTTGCACAAAGAAATATTATTTTGCGGAATAAAGAGGCACAATTCCATGACTGGAACAATACACACATAACTAGTACATAGGAGACTGAAACTTATGATGGAATGTTGGGGTGCTAAGCAAGATTTTGTTAATCTGTGTCATTAGCAATGTGTTCATATTTGATTACATAGCTTTGTGCATTTCTATAAAATTTGACTTGTTCTAAAAATAGCAAAATAAAAAAAAGGATAAAAAACAAAAAAAGCTTGTCACAGTAGTAGTAAGATCCAGGATTACCATAGTTTAGGGATTAATAATGTGCTAAATACATTTTGCTCTTAAGATTTCTCTAGGTATAAAAAACCTACAAAACATTTTATTTATTCTGAATTATACTACGTACAGTGGTACCTCGACTTACGATGGTCCCCAAACTCACCCTTGTATGTAAGTTTATTTTTTTAAATGCTTTTGTAAGTGTAATTTTGGGGGTCTAAAAGGACTAGTCTATTTTACAACATTTCTTAAGGAGATAAATTCGTTTGGTAATGACACTTGAACAGCATTCTGGAATGAAAAAATATCGTAAGTCGAGGTACCACTGTATATGCAACTTAACACACATAAAATAATCAGCAGCTGACTTACTTGGCAATTTTGAGTTTTCCAACATCACAGCCTGCACATTCTGCCCATTTTTCACGCATATACTTAGGTATCTGCATAAAGTAGAACAAAATACATTTCAGATTATTATTATTATTATTATTATTATTATTATTATTATTATTATTATTATTATTATTATTATTATTAATTATTATTATTATTATTATTATTATTATTATAATCAAAACTAAATGCTAAACCCACCAGGGTCATACAGTTCTGTTTCAAATTGATGAAAACTAAAAATTGCTGGTCATGAATAAAACAAATGTATGTTTTTGAAAACGTTATAATAAAGCATCTTTATCCTATTAAAATTTTTGTTTGAGAGGAAAACATAAACATTGAAATGAGATAAAACACCT
Organism: Cherax destructor; assembly: GCA_009830355.1. NCBI lineage: Eukaryota > Metazoa > Arthropoda > Malacostraca > Decapoda > Parastacidae > Cherax > Cherax destructor. The sequence continues at coordinate 51,007 of WNWK01003801.1, forward strand.
TAGTGGATAAAACCACCAGCAAGGTTGATATGTTTTAAATTGTTATCTCACTCAATTAGTTGCATTGCTACAACTAATTGATATGTTCAACTTATAATCAAACTTTATAACTTAGATATGCAATTATACTTATTTTATAAATTATCAACCATAACTTCTTACCATGTAGTCTATAATTAAGTAGTCCTAAGAATGCCCACAATGCACAGCATATTAGGGGCTTTTGGCATGTACATCTCATCAATAACTATGTATCATCACAACTACTCAAACCCATTTTGTTTGCAGATGACACAACATATGTCTTCTCTCACCCAAATCCAGTCGTACTAGCCAACACAGTTAATGCCGAATTACAGAAAATATCAACATGGATGATGACAAATAAGCATACTCTCAATACGGACAAGACCTACTACATTCAGTTTGGAAACAAAGCTGCAAATGTTCCACTTAACATAACGCTAAATGGTTCACCCATCACAAGGCTCACAGAGGGAAAATTCCTAGGAATCCACCTTGACAGTAGTCTTAAATTCCAAACACACATACAACAAATTTCCAAGAAAATCTCAAGGACAGTAGGTATATTATCTAAGATACGCTATTATGTGCCTCAACCAGCTCTCATTGCACTATATCATTATCTTATCTACCCTTATCTCACCTATGGAATCTGTGCATGGGGCTCAACAACATTACATCACCTTAGACCACTCATAACCCAGCAAAAGGCTGCAGTCAGGATGATAACAAATTCCCACTCTAGACAGCATACTCCACCTATATTCAGAACCTTAAAACTACTCACCATAAAAAATATTCATACCTATTCATGTGCCTTCTACATACATAAAACTCTACATGCTAATATCAACCCTGCGCTCAGAATTCTCCTCAACAACTTTAATAGGTCCCACGAACATGACACAAGACACAGATCACTATTTGACATACCCCGAGTCCATACTAACCAATGTAAAAATTCTATGCACATAAAGGGCCCCAGAATCTGGAATTCATTACCAGTAAATATCAAGTTAACCTTGTCGGAAAATCAATTCAAGACTCTTCTCAAAAATCACCTACTCACCCTATACTAAATACTCATACTGTAACAAACTTCCAAACCCAATATTATTTTACTTAAGATGATCTCAATTTGATATGTTCATCCTCCTTAACACTTGTTGCAATTTCATATCATCATATTGTCATTTAAAATCTTATAGTATCATCATTTTCTAAATTTGAAATAAAATATACATCTAGAAGAAACTCTAAAAAAAAATTCTAGTATTGTTATTATACTAGTATAGCATCAACATACTGTAACTTGAAATAAATTATACAACTAGATTAAACTCAACCAATTTCTCTTGTATTGTCTTTTAATAGTATGTATAACCATATTATAATTTAAATAATACAGAACTAGAATAAACTCAATCAATTTCTTTAGCATTAGGTACTTAGTAAATAAGTCTCTAGAATAAACTGCCCCTAATGCCATGGCATGCCAGTGGCTCTCCTTGCATTACAGTTTTATAATTGTAACTACCAATAACATTGTACACTTGTAACATGCATAGAAATAATTATTATTATTATTATTATTATTATTATTATTATCTTGTCTACCCAACCATGTATCATTGTACCATGTCTCAATAAAGTATTATTATTATTATTATTATTAAGGTGCCACAGGTATTGATTCTTACCCAATGAAATAAAAAACAGATACAGTGGACCCCCGCCTAACGAGCACCCCGAAAATCGTACAATTATGTAAGTACAGTGGTACCTCGAGTTACGATGGTCCCCAAAATCGCCCTTTTATGTAAGTTTATTTTTTTAAATGCTTTTGTAAGTATATTTTTGGGGGTGTAAAAGGACTAGTCTATTTTACATTATTCCTTATGGGGATAAATTCGTTTGGTAATGGCACTTGAACAGCATTCTCGAACGAAAAAATATCGTAACTCAAGGTACCACTGTATAATATTGTAAGTGCTTGTGGAAGTGTATTTTTGGGGGTTTGAAATAGACTAACCTACATGACATTATTTCTTAAGGAAGTAAATTCATTCGGTAATGGCACTTGAGCAAGCTTCTGGAATGAATTTTGCTCGTTAGGCGGGGTCCACTGTACATTATTTAGGTATGCATACTGGTCAGAGAGCCCATCGTAAGTCTGAGTTGTCGGTAAACGAGTACGTCACTAAGTGAGAAGAGGCTGTAATATCTTTATTTCTACAAATACATGTTATGCAGAGAATTTCGGGCAAATTAGGTCAGTTTTGTCCCAGGATGTGACCCATAACAGTCGACTAACACCCAGGTACCCATTTTACTGATGAGGAACATAGACAACCGGTATAAGGAAAAACGCCCAGTGTTTCTACCCTCGCCGGAAATCGAACCTGGACATAGCATAAATTATGTCAGTGTGGGAGCTAATTATCTCTTAGATTCTGTGCTTATTTCCCAGAGTTAGTCCGGTAGTCCTAACTTGCATGCAACACTTTGGTCTCTTTACTGTGGAAACGTTTCGCAAGCCAGTGGCTTCATCAGTCCAATAGCGAGAGACAAACAGTGGAAGCTGTGGAGTTTGAGGCAATCAGTCCCTCAGCCTGGAGTTGCTGTATTCGTAAGTGGTGTTTAGGTACAGATACACATAAATACAGTTACAAAAATTATCATACATAGTAACATGTGCAAAGTACCTAAGATAACCCCCCAAATAATCAAAGTGACTTATTTCCACTGGAGTCCTTGTTCAGGATAAGGCTGAGGGACTAATTATCTGAAACGCCTCGTCTTACACAGTTCGTCTCTGTATTGGAGTGATGAAGCCACTGGCTGGCGAAACGTTTCCACAATGAAGACACCGAAGTATCTTCATTCATGAACCTGTCTGTTTTCTACAACGTTGATATAACAAGAGTAAGTTTATTCAGTTATATACACAGTTACATAGATTATCATACAAGTCCTAACCTTCACCAGCCACAGTCCTCGACTACAACTGGTCACATCTAGCTCCTTCTCGACGTGGGTCATCCTGAACCTGCTAACAGATGGGGGAAAAAAATGTTCTTTCTTTTATCTAACTAACAGCTTCTTCTTCTTCGTCTTTTCTTCTTGTTGGGTTTGTAAAGGCTACTGACAGCTTGCGCGTGTCGAACCCTGATTCCCGATGTCCGGGAGAGAGATGTTGCTCAAAGTTGGAAAAAAAGTCGCTTTGTCTGTTTTTTTTGGGTTATCCTGGTAATTTAAACTATGTATGATAAATGTACTTATGTTAACCTGTGCCTAAATAAACTTACTTATGAAAGAAATGTTAGTTGTGCCGCCATAGCGCAAAAACCAGTATGCCACTGTAAAAAGATAAGATAAGATTTCTTCGGATTTTTAACCCCGGAGGGTTAGCCACCCAGAATAACCCAAGAAAGTCAGTGCGTCATCGAGGACTGTCTGTCTTATTTCCATTGGGGTCCTCAATCTTGTCCCCCAGGATGCGACTCACACCAGTCGACTAACTCCCAGGTACCTACTTGCTGCTAGGTGAACGGGACAACAGGTGTAAGGAAACACGACGAAATGTTTCTACCCGCCGGGAATCGAACCCGGGCCCTCCGTGTGTGAAGCGAGAGCTTTGCCAGCCAGGCTATACCCATCCTGTGGGCGGTAGTCAAAAGATTACAGAGGTACATAATGGGTCCAGGGACTGGACCTCAACATTACAGAGGTACATAATGGCTCCAGGGGGGACTGGGCCTCAAAGTTTTGATAGCTGAGCAAGTTACAAAGGTAATGAACTCACAAGTTACAAAGGTAATGAATCATGTAAGTAAGTAAATTTACTTACTTACGTTTATACATGGTTACAATCATGAACAAATTATAAAGTAATGAGCAATTCACTAGGCTACACCCGGTCACAACTGTAATGAGTTATTGGTGCAAATATTAATTGTTGGGTCACACACACACACACCCCAATGGAAATAAGACAGACAGTCCTCGATGACGCACTGACTTTCTTGGGTTATCCTGGGTGGCTAACCCTCCTGAGTTAAAAATCCGAAGAAAATCTTATCTTATCTTACACTGCATTTTATGTCATTCGCATTTACTTGCAAACCGTACTGCCATAGATACTTATAGTCATAGATACTTAGTCAAGCAGTAACAATATCTTTCAGTCTACTGAAGAGGCTCTTGGTTTGAGAAATTAGACCTTTTGGTCTCCTTCCTCAGACTGAACCTAATTACCCCTATCCCCCCTTCCCTATCCCATCAACCCTTTTCCCTTTCTGCCCCCTCCCAACCCTCCCTTTTCCCTTCCCGTTTGTAGCCTCTGGGGTCCTTCCCTCTGGCATTACGGTTTCTAGGTAGGGAAGAGTGTGCCGGGGTTCATCCCGCTCCGTGGGGTTCCTCGGAAGTGGTGTACTCTGCCGTGGAATCTGGATCATCTGGAGGCGCCCTGCTTCCTTCCCGGATTTCCAGGAGGTGGGGCGGGGTGTCCTGCAGGTGACAGGTGTATCTCCAGAGGTTGCCTTTCGGTTCTGAGAGGTGTCAGCCGAAGGAAGTATGCTTGGTGGCAGGTATCCTACCACCCTCTCTTTTGTCTACCGAGGTGGCTCAGTGGATGTGAGGTTGCTGTCCCAGAACGCTGGTTTACTGGCGTGAAGGGTAGGGTATGGCAGGGGATCCATGCTGCATCTGCACTGCTGGCAGTGTCGAGGTCCTCTTGGATGAGAGAGGGGAACTTACGGCCCTTTCATGCCTTCTAGTAACTGTCCCTTCCTTTTTTTCTTTCCTTCTTTCTTTTTTTTCCTTAAAATAATAATAAGAAGTACCACCATCATGGAGTCTTTGTTCCGTGACCTCCCTTCCCCTCCCAGGCCCCTTTTTGTTACTGCATCCCTGTTCTGACCCGGCTTCATTATTGGACCATTCTCCAGACTTTTCCCATACCCCTGTACCTCCTAATGGTGATGCTTCGTCACCTGCTCCAGGTACCAAGGCTCGGCCCATTTCTTCTAGTGCCTCTGCCCCTTGTACATCTTTAACTATGCGTCCGGCTTCCTCACATACGGTGCGACAGTTTTCGGATCGCCCACCTGCCTCAGGTCAGGCCGCCCGCTGTCCCATACATAAACGTTCCAGATTGCTGACGACTGTCCTTCGGTTTCGGCTCATTCCACCCAGAAATAACCTACAGAACACCCACTTCCTTTACGCATCATGTTTACAAGTACACAGTGAACCAGATTCTTTTCCATGCAACCGACGTCTACAATTGATTATCTTTCAGACCACAGTATTGGTAAAGCTCTTTTACGACATGTAGGCCCAAATATATCCTTTTACGCTCTTCAGAGTGGTGCGCGCATTGTTACGGTTCAGAATGCAGGCCATGCTCATAATCTTTCCCATCTTACTTCTATTGATAACGTTCCAATCACGCTACTCTCAATTCTTGCAGTGGTACGGTGGTCTTACCACGTACCATTGTACAGTGTGATTTTCTGTCTTGCAGTGACAATATTTTAGAGCAATTAGCCCTTCAGGACCTTCTGATTCTCAAAGTGGATACATATGTCCTGCCAGCCTGCAGGCAGAGGCGCTTTCCCAGTAACATTGCCCACTTAAGGAAGGGGTTACTAGCAATGAGCTTCTTGGGAGGGGCTTGCAGGTATGTGATATTAAATGAACACATCTTCCATGGAGGGGTGAAATGCTCTTGTTGTCTACAGTGATACAGTTCATGCAGGTTATAAAACTTAATGTAATTGCACGTTTTCACAATCCATTTAGATCTGTGTGTATCTACTTTTAGACATTTAGTAAGATTCATTGTGACAGTGTCTGGTTCATTTCTTAACATTCTAATACCAAGTACAGTGTTAATCTCAACAAACCTATCACTGATACTAGAAATACCAAGCTCCATCCTCATATTAAGAACCTTTGTAGATTTAGGACAGCCAAGAATAATTCTGAGAGCTTCACTTTGCATTAACTCCAAGGGTCGGAAAGAACTTTCTCTAGCTAATATCAACATGAGAGCAGCATAATCAATTAAGGACCTAACATAGGCTATGTACATCATTCTCACGATTCTCACATTAGCACCATAGTTGGGGTTGTAACCAGCAACAGCTTTAAGAGCATTTAGCCTATCTTTGCATTTCTTATTTAGTTGTGGTATAGTGGATTTGTTAAAGGGTACATCTACACCAAGATATCTGTAAGTTTTAACGTAGCTAATGTTTTCACCCTGCTTGTTAATATCTTTGTTTTAGAGGGAGATATTACGAGGCCTAGTCGATTAAAAATTGCTTGAACTTCATTATGAATGGTACTCATCTTCTTATGCCCTGTTGTATGGATCATGATGTTATCAGCATAGCTTATAGCTATATGTTTAGGTGAGGCAGGTAGAACATTTAGGAGAGCATTAATCAGAACATTAAATAGCATGGGACTGAGAACTCCTACCTGCGGTGTACCCAGGGACATTTCTTTAGACTCGCTTCTAAAGCCTTGGTAGAGGACAGAGGATACTATATTTGAAAGGTATCCGATTATCCAGCAAAGTAGGTTACCACCAATATTCATTTTGGCTAGTTCATGTAGTATAACTGTTCTCTTCGCGATATCAAATGCAGATTTTAGATAAAAAAAATGTGGTAAAACTAATAGAGGTGTGTGCAGTGAGAAAGGTGGAAATACAGTTCTACACACTTTTACCTTTCATGAACCCATAGAGGGAGAGGGAAAGTTTGTGTCTGATTCTGTGGTACAGCCTGTTAAGTATAATTTTTTCAAAAGTTTTACAAAGACAACTAGTTAAGGAGATCGGTCTAAATGTATCAGGCTGTTGGGGCTTAGGGATAGGCACAATGAGACTATTGATTCAGGAAGTAGGAAGAACTCCCTCAACGTAACTGGTATTATACAATGCCCACAAAGGATTCTCAGGCACGTGCCTTAGAGTTCTGAGAATATCATAGGTTATACCATCCTCTCCAGGAGCAGTTGATCGACCTTTAGTTAATTTTTTTTTTATTTTTATTAACACATCGGCCGATTCCCACCAAGGCAGGGTGGCCCGAAAAAGAAAAACTTTCATCATCATTCACTCCATCACTGTCTTGCCAGAAGGGTGCTTTACACTACAGTTATAAAACTGCAACATTTACACCCTCCTTCAGAGTGCCGGCACTGTACTTCCCATCTCCAGAACTCAAGTCCGGCCTGCCGGTTTCCTGAATCCTTCATAAATGTTACTTTGCTCACACTCCAACAGCACGTCAAGTATTAAAACCATATGCCTCCATTCACTCCTATCAAATACGCTCACACATGCTTGCTGGAAATCCAAGCCCTCGCACACAAAACTTCCTTTACCCCTCCCTCCAACCTTTCCTAGGCCGACCCCTACCCGCCTTCCCTCCACTACAGATTTATACACTCTCGAAGTCACTCTGTCTCGTTCCATTCTTCTACATGTCCAAACCACCTCAACAACCCTCCTCAGCTCTCTGGACAATCGTTTTGGTAATCCTGCACCTCCTCCTAATTTCCAAACTCCGAATTCTCTGCATTATATTCACACCACACATTGACCTCAGACATGACATCTCCACTGCCTCCAGCCTTCTCCTCGTTGCAACATTCATCACCCATGCTTCACACCCATATAAGAGCGTTGGTATAACTATACTCTCATACATTCCCCTTTACTTCCATGGACAAGGTTCTTTGTCTCCACAGACTCAAGTGCTCCACTCACCCTTTCCCTCATCAATTCTATGATTCACCTCATCCTTCATAGACCCATCCGCCGACATGTCCACTCCCAAATATCTGAATACATTCACCACCTCCATACTCTCTCCCTCCAATCTGATATCCAATCTTTCGTCACCTATTCTTTTTGTTATTCTCATCACCTTACTCTTTCCTATATTCACTTTCAATTTTCTTCTTTTACACACCCTACCAAATTCATCCACCAACCTCTGCAGCTTCTCTTCAGAATCTCCCAAAAGCACAGTGTCATCAGCAAAAGCAACTGTGACAACTCCCACTTTGTATTTGCTTCTTTATCTTTTAGCCCAACACCTCTTGCCAAGACCTCGCATTCACTTCTCTTACAACCCCATCTATAAATATATTGAACAACCACGGTGACATCACACATCCTTGTCTAAGGCCCACTTTTACTGGGAAATAGTCCCCTTCCCTCCTACACACTCTAACCTGAGCCTCACTATCCTCATAAAAACTCTTCACTGCTTTCAGTAACCTTCCTCCTATTCCATACACCTGCAACATCTGCCACATTGCCCCCCTATCTACCCTATCATACGCCTTTTCCAAATCCATAAATGCCACAAAAACATCTTTACCCTTATCCAAATACTGTTCACCTATATGTTTCACTGTAAACACTTGGTCTACACACCCCTACCTTTCCTAAAGCCCCTTGTTCATCTGCTATCCTGCTTTCTGTTTTACTCTTAATTCTTTCAATAATAACTCTACCATACACTTTACCAGGTACACTCAACAGACTTATTCCCCTATAATTTTTGCACTCTCTTTGTCCCCTTTGCCTTTATACAAAGGAACAATACACGCTCTCTGCCAATCCTAGGTACCTTACCCTCTTCCATACATTTATTAAATAATAGCACCAACCACTCCAAAATTATATCCCCACCTGCTTTTAACATTTCTATCTTTATCCCATCAATCCCAGCTGCCTTACCCTTTCATTCTACCCACTGCCTCACGAACTTCCCTACACCCACAACTGGCTCTTCCACACTCCTACAAGATGTTATTCCTCCTTGCCCTACACACGAAATCACAGCTTCCTGTCTTCATCAACATTTAACAAATCCTCAAAATATTCTCTCCATCTTCCCGATACCTCTAACTCTCCATTTAATAACTCTCCTCTCCTATTTTTAACTGTCAAATCCATTTGTTCTCTAGGCTTCCTCAACTTATTAATCTCATTCCAAAACTTTTCTTATTTTCAACAAAATTTGCTGATAACATCTCACCCACTCTCTCATCTGCTCTCTTTTATATTGCTTCACCACTCTTTAACCTCTCTTTTCTCTCCATATACTCTTCCCTCCTTGCATCACTTCTACTTGTAAAAACCTCTCATATGCTAACTTTTCTCCTTACTACTCTCTTTACATCATCATTCCACCAATCGCTCCTCTTCCTCCCGCACCCACTCGCCTGTAACCACAAACTTCTGCTGAACACTCTAACACTACATTTTTAAATCTACCCCATACATTTTCGACCCCATTGCCTACACTCTCACTAGCCCATCTATCCTCCAATAGTTGTTTATATCTTACCCTAACTGCCTCCTCTTTTAGTTTATAAACCTTCACCTCTCTTTTACTTACTGATTCTATTTTCCTTGTATCCCATCTACCTTTTACTCCCACTGTAGCTATAACTAAAAAGTGATCTGATATATCTGTAGCCCCTCTATAAACATGTACATCCTGAAGTCTACTCAACAGTCTTTTATCTATCAATACATAGTCCAACAAACTACTGTCATTACGCCCTACATCATATCTTGTATACTTATTTATCCTTTTTTTCTTAAAATATGTATTACCTATAACTAAACCCCTTTCTATACAAAGTTCAATCAAAGGGCTCCCATTATCATTTACACCTGGCACCCCAAACTTACCTACTACACCCTCTCTGCATGTTTCTCCCACTTTAGCATTTAGGTCCCCTACCACAATTACTCTCTCATTTGGTTCAAAAGTTCCTATACATTCGCTTAACATCTCCCAAAATCTCTCTTAGTTAATGCGTTATCTAATTCATACTCGGTGAAGAGACAATCACTCTCATCAATATTTTGGCTCATAAAATTAATCAGTTTCAACATTTCTTCAGAAGCACTAAGTTTTTTCTAATATGAGATGGAAGGGGTTCATGCGTGGATGTTTTGGACCAGTCATTTATGAGGTCATTTGCTTTTTCAAGTGGAAAGGGATGAGCAACATTGCCAGTCTTTTTCCTGGTTATTTTATTTATACATTTCCAAGCCAAACTTAAAGGGGTAGACCAATTTAATCCACTAACGAATTGTTCCCATTCTTATTGCCTAAGTTCTTGCTTTCTATTCCTTGCATTTGTTAGTGCAGCTTGGAACGTTCTGAGGTCTGGGGTTCTACATTCACGGTATGCTTTACCAATCCTCCTAGCTGCATGTGTTAGATTGCGTAGCTGTGGGTCATTATAGTATTTACATTGGTTTTTATTGTCATTTATAGTGGAAGGTTTATGTTTTCTTTTCCTGCCCACTTGATCTGTGAGTACAGTCTCATCAATAAATTTTTGTGTGCTAATGGGCTCGTAATTCTTATACCATTGATCCAAGCGGTTAATAAAGTTATCTGTGTGTTCTGGGTTGAGAATAAGTTTCCTGCTTCTGTATTTAGCTCCTTGATTGCTGAAGATATGATCAAGATTGACAGTTGTGAGTCTTGGGAAGTGATCAGATAGAAGATCATCAACTATGACAGAGTCATGCATCGTATATGATGTATTAAATCCAAGGCACATATCTAGTATGCCACCATATATGTGAGTGGGCTCAGTAGTGCTCACAATTCAAACATTATCATGCTTATTTAGAAATTTCACTAGTTTAGTCCCATTGGTATTTGTTATAGACCCACCAATATTCTTATGTCTGACATTAAAGCCTCCAAGAATGAGGGTAGGTTCATTATTGATGCGATCTGGTAAAACATCAGGTCGATGGGCATGAAGATTAAAAATGTTTAAGGAAAAATCGATTGCGTATACTCTAACACCATGATACTGCATGTTTGCTCGACTCTGCAGGATAAGGAGTGAATGTGGCAAGTTCTTTCTGACATACATCACACAACAGCTGGTTGACCTTAAGTTATAAGCTGCATATCCAGGCAACTTTGGTGGAGGTAAAACAGATGACATCAATATTCTTGGTTTCACTAATATGATGTAAGTAATGCATCAGCTTCCTGATGGAAGTTATCCAGCTAGCAAAAACAAAGACGTCGTGGATCTGCTAGTTCCTATCTGTACTGTGCTGCTTTCTTCAAGCTCGGTTGGTAATTCTTTTTGACAATGTTTGGTAAACTTATGATTGAAAAACCAAAGTTATACTCAACATTCTTTTTATTTAAAATCACACCAGGGTACTATTTTCCATGCTGATTCAGAATATACTCATCGACTCGGCAGACGATGTAACATCCCCCCAATGAAAAGCAGGGGTGCCACTAGCACTTTGAGAGACAACACAATAAGTGTCAGGGGCCCAAGTCTGTTCAACTGCCTCCCAGCATACATAAGGGGGATTACCAATAGACCCCTGACTGTCTTCAAGCAGGCACCTAAAGTCGGTGCCTGACCAGCCAGGCTGTGGTTCGTACGTTGGACTGCGTGCGGCCAGCAGTAACAGCCTGATTGATCAGGCTCTGATCCAACATGAGGCCTGGTCACAGACCGGGCCGCAGGGGCGTTGACCCATGGAACTCTCTCCAGGTAAACTCCAGGTAAACACTTAAAAATGTAAAATCAGACCATTTTAGCGTCATACGAGGCCCTCCTTTCCCGGAAATGCGTAATACAGGAAGCTAATATTTTCATTAAGATTATTGATTACTGAAAATAAATAAAAATCATGAAAAATAACTAAAAAAATACGAAAAATAACTGAAAAAATACCGACAATGACTAGAAATCACGAGAAATATCTAAAAGTTATAAAAATAACTATAACTTACGAAAAATAACTATAAATTGCCAAAAATAATCACTCTATTTGAATTATTTTAGATATTAAGAATATGCAGCTAAAACCATAAAGAGGCCGTTTTATCATTATACAAGGTTGTTTTCTCTCGTCTGTTTCTTCCCTGTCTGCTTGTTTAGCTAATTCATCACCTCTGTTATGCTCCTGAAGGCCTATGTAAGAGGGAATCACTTAATAATTTGTGTATGTCTGTGTCTAGCTTCATGCACAATCATGTTACATTCATGTCTCAAGCGGTTTAGAGCAAGTAATGAGAAGAGTTATTAACAATTACACTGTGTGTCCCGTAGCTCGATCTCTAGCGCACTCAGCTCACACACTGAGGTCCGGAGTTCGAATCTCCTCCGATACGGCCGGAAAACATTAGGGACGTGTTTCCACAGGACACCTGCTGTCCCTGTCCCTGTTCACCCATCATTTTAAAATGGGTACCTGGGTGTTAGTTGACTGGTTTGGGTCGCATCCTGGGACAAAACTGATCTAATTTAATCGAAATGCTCTGCATAACAAGCGGCTTTCTATATAGTAGTATGTCACTGATGTCAGCTAGGACTGTATACCATGTACATGTACTTGTAGTAAATAAAGATATTATTATTATTATTAAGCGTGAGAGCAAACAGCTCATTTTGTAGGATGGAAGCCCAGTGAATAATTCTAATACACCTCTGTACTATAGTGTCATCAGGATTATTTACAATAATCAACACTTCCCGCCCTCCCAGTGTCAGGGTCAAGGGTGCCGTCAGCGTAGTGGTCCAGACCATTGATTCTAGAAAGTAATCGGAGTTGAGAACTGTGCATGACTAGTTTCTTGGGAATATAGGTGGGTAATATCATTTTTCGCCAGGATGGCGAGAAATGCTACTGTTTTCTAACATGATACAGTTCATGTAGTCCAAACATTTTTATGTGTGCGGCTGTTATTTGAATCCATCTTGATTCACTTGTCCCATGAATTATATGTTAGTAAGCAAGTAAATAAGTTTATTTAGGTACAGGTCCATTGGGGTCAAGGACCCCAATGGAAGCAGCTTCAGTCCTGGGTGTTAGTTGTTTGTTTCATGTATTCTATCAGCAACACTAGGTATACCTAATTCTTACCTCATATTTTATACTTATAGAACAGCCCAGAATAATTCTCAGGGCTTCATTTGGATGTCAATAAAAGGTCGCATTATACTACATTTGTATGTAAGTTTATTAAGGCACAGGTATACATATGTAAAATTATCATACATAGTGTAAATTACCTAGGATAACCCCCAAATTAGACAGTGTCTTGATCTTGGGGAAGCACCAGACATAATTGTGCAGCACCTGTGAACAAGAGGTTATCTGATTTGATCCGAGGGAGGGGAGGGGAATCTTCAGTTCCCAAGACCAAGAGTCCTTCAGCAGCATGAAGGCAGCCCCGTCAAAGGAGCTATAATAAGTCTAAATTGCGGAATTTTGATGATTTTTTCCAGCCACGGTATTGCATTTGTTATGCTTTTATGGGGTTATCCTAGGTAATTTATATATATGTGTACCTGCACCTAAATAAACTTACTTAATTTCTTACTTTAAGGACCCCAAATGAAATTATAGTCACTTTGTATGACTTTTTTGGATTATGCTAGGTAATCTACACATGTGCAGCTATGTATGATAATTAATTTGTGTAACTACTTATGTGTACCTGTTACAGGCATCGGTTTGCTGTAAATCAAAACAGACTGAACTTAATTCGCTGGGATCTATCCATACTGCGGATGCATATTATTCGCAGTCTGGAAGACGACCACAACCGGCATTGTCAATCCCTCATTGATACTGCCGATAAACACCGAATTAAGGATCCCAAGACTTTTTGGAATTTTATCCGAAAAATCAGGGCAACCCCAAAAACTACAGCCTTCAGACACATTAATCACGACAATAGACTTATCTCTGATCCAGCAGAGGCAGTACACATTTTTAAAGACATATAGGAACAAATTTTTCACCCTCATCCTCACCCTCATCGCTTGTTCTATCTAGGCTGGAATATTGCTGCACACTAACTGCACCTTTCAAGGCGGGTGAAATTGCTGACCTTGAAAATGTGCAGAGAACCTTCACGGCACGCATAAGTGCGATAAACCACCTCAACTACTGGGAACGCTTGAAGTTCCTAAACCTGTACTCTCTAGAACGCAGGCGGGAGAGATACATTATTATATACACATGGAAAATTCTCGAGGGCTTAGTACCAAACTTGCACACAAAAATCACTCCCTACGAAAGCAAAAGACTCGGCAGGCGATGTAACATTTCCCCAATGAAGAGCAGGGGTGCCACTAGCACGTTGAGGGACAACACAATAAGTGTGAGGGGCCCAAGATTGTTCAACTGCCTCCCAGCATACATCAGGGGGATTACCAACAAGCCCCTGGCTGTCTTCAAGCAGGCACTGGACAGGCACCTCAAGTCGGTACCTGATCAGCCGGGCTGTGGTTCGTACGTTGGACTGCGTGCGGCCAGCAGTAACAGCCTGGTTGATCAGGCTCTGGTCCAACAAGAGGCCTGGTCACGGACCGGGCCGCGGGGGCGTTGACCCCTGGAATTCTCTCCAGGTAGACTCCAGGTAGACCCAGCTGCACTTGACCATACAGCTGACGTTGAACAATGGGTCGCAAGACACAATGACCTCACCACTCCTGACCCTCTCATTTCACTAGATACACTATCCTCCACTCATTCTCTCAACTCTCCTTTCGTGACACTTGATATTCTCTCCCTCTTAACTAGACTTCCCAAGAAAGCACCAGGTGCTTCTGGACTATCTCATTCCATTCTTTGTCATCTTCCTCATTCTGTTGCTTCTGCTCTTACTGATCTCTTCAATGCTATACTTGCTTCTGGTTATTTCCCACCTTTTTTCAAATCTGCAACAGCTTGCCTTATTCCAAAACCAGGAAAAGACTTGACGAACCCAAAGAACTACAGGCCCATAAGCCTACTAGAAATCTTGGGTAAGACGTTTGAGAGACTTGTAAACATGAGACTCAGAACTCACCTTGAGACAAATGAGAACACACCAGCCTGCGAGTTTTAAGACTGGCTTAACGTAGGTTCGAGTCCCACTCTCTTTGGTACTTATATGGGAACATCCAAAGAGGTGGAATGAAGCAGTAGTAGTAGTCAGATCTGAGTATTAGTATTAGTAATAGTAGTATTAGTAGTAGTATTAGTAGTAGTAGTATTAGTATTAGTAGTATTAGTAGTAGCAGTAGTAGCAGTAGTAGTAGTAGTAGTAGTAGTAGTAGTAGTAGTAGTAGTAGTAGTAGCCATGTGTCATTCTTGATGGATATTACATGGGTTAGGAAGGCTGAGAGGTCTATGTAGAAAGTAAAGATATTCTCTGTCCCAAGATACCATAATGTTGCTGTGTGAGACAAGTATAATTAGATTAAAGATATGCAGCACTGAGAAATTGATGAATAAGACACATGTGCAACACCTGGGTATCTTTACCTGAGAGACGTTTCGTTTCACCAGAGGTTCTATCAATCCAATACAAAGACATGTTTCTCGACGCTGTTCCTCGACACTGTTCCTCGACACTGTTCCTCGACTTGCTCGTCGACAAAGTTTATGCAGACTTAGTGACCCTTTGATGACCCTAGTGTAGTCAATGACTTTTTTAATCTAGTTTACTATCATCCACAATACAGATGACACTTATTAAATAAAATTTAATTAATTTTTTAATTGAGACAAATGACTTACTCAACGAAAGACAATTTGGTTTTCGACAACACAGATCTACACAAGACGTCATTAATATTATCCTGAACTATATTCGCATAAATAAGGCTCAAAATTGTGCCACCGCCCTCGTGACCAAAGACGTTGAAAAGGCCTTTGATACTGTATGGCACGATGGTTTAAAATATAAACTTTGTACCTCCTTTGATTTTTCCAAGAAATATGATTAAATTATTGTGCAACTTCCTAGACGGTAGAACTATGCGAATAGGGTTCAGGAAACACTACTCCGACTACTTCCCACTTCATGCAGGAGTCCCACAAGGCTCTGTACTATCTCCTACACTTTATATCTTATACCTTTATATCTTATACCTGAACCACTTTACCCTAACATACTGACAATCTTTTACGCAGACGACATTACACAACTCACAGCACATGAAACTTCCAGATTTCTCACTCACAGAACACAACGTGAGGTCGACAGGATAACTGCATGGGAACTCCAATGGCGTTTTAAAACTAATCCAGCTAAATCAAAGATCACCTTTTTCTTTAAAAGACGCGGAGTTCTCACTCCTGTCGACCTCAAAACCAGCACTTCTCGCACCCATATACCACAAACCCGTTCTACAGTCATCCTAGAAGTTAATTTAGACACTAGGTTGACTATCAAGCCTCACATCACTTCTAAATCTGCTGTTGCAGGGATTGCTCTCTCTCAGCTTTACAAGCTTTACAAGCTGAGAGGAGCTCACCCTGCATCAAAACTTCACCTCTATAAAGCCCTTATTAGGCCTCTTATTTCTTACTCTCCTCTTGCTCTATCACTAGCTGCCAAGACAAACACCATAAAACTTCAACGTATCCAAAACGTTGGGTGTTGGGAGTGAAATGGGATGATTATGCAACCAGCGAATCTCTCCATCTCAGGACTAACACACCAGCTTTGAACGAATTTTGGAAGACACTTTACGATAGACAAATTGACAGACTTGAGACTTACCATGATCACTGGACTGACTATTTGGACACCACAATAAAACGACCTTACACTGATGTTAATCTCTTCCGAGCTTTGTACGAACCTGCCCCTCCCCCCCCCCCCGATACATATAAAACAGTTTTTCCTTTTTTCCACCTAGAACTTCTCTTTAGAATTTTCCTATCTAACATCTATAATGAACTATTCTTAAATCTGATGTTTTCTTACTTGCCTCTACCTGCCATCCCATGAGAGTCGTCCTTGTGCAGTTTCTCTATAAGAATCAATTTGTCGATGTCCTTTGCGACACTGAACTCCTGCCTTTGCCCGATTTGCGCGACCAGTCTTGCAGCAGATAGTCAGCTGTCACTGATATTGATTATTAAGCTTCACAGTGCCTAGCGGTTGGGTTTAGTCCTGACTCTATTTCTTACTCTAAAATATTTCTTCTCACCCACCTATTCTTCGCCTATCCCCACTTACCCCTCGCCCCATGTGGGTACTTACCTGTGAATCCTTAGTTTTTTTTTAGTTTTTTATGTGTACAATGATACATAGTTGGGTAGACATGATACATACCTTACCGGTATAGGTACACATAAATGATAATCGATGTAACTATATGTATACCTGATAATCTATGTAACTATATTTATGTATACCTGAATAAACTTACTTACTTACGTACTTACTGAAGGTTGTAATTTTACATTAGTTACCCAGCTCCTGCCTCTGTTTTCTTTAGTGCGAAGAATATTTTAACCTATACTATTACAAAATTTTCGTCAACCATTATTATATGTTATACCCATTATGTACCTCTGTAATCTTTTGTCTACCGCCCACAGGATGGGTATGGGGTGCATAATAAAGATATTAAACTAACTCTCTTGGGTTCTGTAATTTTCCCTTCATTCTGCATTTTCTTAAAGTGTTTTGTGTTTGGGTCTGAGAAGGACCTTCCTAGTATAGGCCAGCAGGCCTGTTGTAGCGTCCCTCTTTTTTTTTCGTGTTCTTATGTTCTTGGTGTTACCTCAAGTTTTCTTATATTTTCTCTAGTGTTCCGCTTTTCTTCTACGTGGTCTGGGTTTTTCTCAAGCGTTTTGTGTTCTGAAGTTTTCTGTTGTTGTTGTCGAAAGTTCACTGAAGTTAACATTTTACGAAACATTTCGACAAAACAGTTTGGAAAAATGTTCAACTGACGTGAATGTTTTACAAACAGAAAAAAAAACCTCAACAAAATGTAAACACTTAGACTGACTCTTAAAATAGTGAGCTGGTGGGCACTGGTGGGCTGGTGGAACTGGTGGGCTGGTGGCACTGGTGGGAAGTAACTATGGCACAACAGCTTACGATGTTTTGATAAGGTTTTGTTTGGATTTTTAACCCCGGAAGGTTAGCCACCAAGGATAATCTAAGAAAAACAGTGCGTCATCAAGGGATTGTCTGTCTTATTTCCACTGGGGGTCCTTGAATCGTCCCCCAGGATGCGACCCACACCAGTCGATTAACTTACTTGCTAGGTGAACGGGACAGCAGGTGTATGGAAACACGCCCAATGTTTCCACCCTTGCTGGGGATCGAACCACTGTGTGTGAAGCGAGAGCTTTGTATTGGACTGATGAAGCCACTGTGTGGCGAAAAGTTTCTTCAATAAAGATTCGCATATGTTGCATAAGTGTCTCAATTCTTCATCTTGCTACTAAAAGATTTCAACTTGAGACACCTAAAATGGAGGAGTGTAGCAAATAATATTTTAGCAGAGATCACCCCAGGAGGCAACTCAGGTGAAAATTCACACACACATGAGCTATTAAATCTCTGCACCAAATTCACCTTAAACCAGCAAATAGTAGAGTTGGACCTCATCTTCTCTAACAACGATGATCTGATACGTAATATAACCGTATCAAAGACAATACACTCAGATTACAACATAATAGAGGTACAGACATGTATGCACAGGGCTCATGACCAGCAAAATGTGATCAGTCATGAGCGCGTCTTCACAAAATTCAATTTCAATAACAAAAACATACAATAGGAACAAGTCAACCAAGTCCTAAATGAAACAAGCTGGAAAGATATCCTAAACAACACAGATTCGAACCTTTGGCTAGAAAAAATAAACTCTGTGGTTCTTGAGATCTGCTCAAGGCACATTCCATAAAGAAAAAGAAAGAGAAGATGTAAACTAGAAAGAGATAAACGCTCCCTATACAAACGAAGGCAAAGAGTCAAAGAGCTGCTGAGAGAGGCCAATATATCTGAAATACGAAGGGAGACACTGGTTAATGAAATTGCAAATATCTAACTTAAGCTGAAGGAATCTTACAGGGGACAAGAATCGCAGGAAGAACTAAAAGCCATAATGGAAATTGAAAAAAAAAAAAATACTTCTTCTCTTATGCCAAATCTAAGGAAAAAAACATCTGGCATTGAGCCCCTGCTTAGGCGGGATGGGACATACACAAATGACAGCCAAGAAAGGAGCGATATATTAAAGTCCCAATACGACTCAGTGTTCAGCGAGCCGCTGCCCAGACTAAGGGTCGACAATCCAAATGAATTCTTTATGAACGAGACCCAAAATTTGGTCATCTCAAAAATCTCGAATATTATCCTAACACCGCAAGACTTTGAAAAGGCAATAAATGACATGCCCATGCACTCTGCCCCAGGAGTAAATTCATGCAACTCCGTGTTCATCAAGAACTGCAAGAAGCCCCTGTCGCGTGCCTTCAGCATTCTATGGTGATAGAGCATGGACACAGGGGTCATCCCACACTCACTAAAAACAACAGACATAGCCCCACTCTACAAAGGTGGCAGTAAAGCAATTTCAAAGAACTACAGACCGATAGCACTAACATCCCATATCATAAAAATCTTTGAAAGGGTTCTAAGAAGCAAGATCGCCAACCACCTAGATACCCACCAGTTACACAACCCAAGGCAACACGGGTTTAGAGCAGGTCGCTCCTGCCTGTCCCAGCTACTGGATCACTATGACAAGGTCCTGGATGCCGTAGAAGATAAACAAAATACAGATGTAGTATACACAGACTTTGCAAAAGCTTTTGACAAGTGTGACCATGGTGTAATAGCGCATAGAATGCGTGATACAGGAATAACAGGAAAAGTTGGTAGATGGATCAATAACTTCCTGACAAATAAAACACAAAGAGTAATAGTAAACAGAGTAGAGTATGAGGCAGCTACGGTGAATAGCTCTGTTCCATAACGCATAGTGCTCGCTCCCATTCTATTCCTCATTCTCATTTCTGACATAGACAGAGATGTCCATCCAAGACACCTCAAGACACCGCAAGACTCCAAGACACCGCAAGACTCCAAGCGGACATAAACCAAATCTTCAAATGGGCCACTCAAAACAATATGAAGTTCGATGAAGAAAAATTTCAACTACTCAGATATGGAAAACTTGAGGAAATTAAAACTATCAGGGTATATGACAAATTCTAACCATACAATAGAGCGAAAAAGTAATGTGAAGGACCTGGGAGTGATAATGTCAGAGGATCTCGCCTTCAAAGACCACAACAATGTATCTGCCGCATCTGCTACGAAAATGATAGGATGGATAATGAGAGCCTTCAAAACGAGGGACACCAAGCCCTTCATGATTCTCTTCAAATTGCTTGTTCTCTCTAGGCTGGAATACTGCTGTACACTAACTGCCCCCTACAAGGCTGGCGAAATTGCTGACATGGAGAATGTACAAAGAACTTTCACAAAACACATAAGTACGATAAGGCACCTAAATTACTGGGAACGGTTGAAGGCCCTTGAAATGTATTCCCTTGAGTGCAGACGAGAGAGATACATGATATAATAATAATAATAATAATAATAATAATAATAATAATAATAATAATAATAATAATAATAATAATAATAATTTTATTTCATCGCAATTTTACATAGAGATTTACAAAGAAGTGCAAGGAGAGCCACTGACATGCCAGGGCATAACGGGCAGCTTAATCTAAAAACTTATGAACTATGTAGATAATATGATGATATTTCATTTGGATAGTTATAATATGGTGAAACTACATTGCAGCAAGTGTTTAATAGGATGGTAGTTAATAGTAAAAATTGAAATTATTTTTTGGAAAATGACATTGAGTATTTTTTTAAAGTAATTTACAGAATGTGTATTTAGTTTATGGTGAGTAGGTGGTAATATTACAATGTTATAATAGTACAAATTGAGATTATCTTATAGGAAAAAATACTGTGCATTTTTGAAAGTAATATTATCGTACATAATTATAATAAAAATGGAATTATCTTATAGGAGAAATAACAATGAGTATTTTTTGAGTATGAGTATTTAGGTAATGGTGAGTAGGTGGTTTTTGAGAAGAGTCTTAAAATGATTCTGAGACAAGGTTATTTTTGTATTTTCTTGTAATGAGTTCCAGAATCTTGGGCCCTTTATGTGCATTGAATTTTTACATAGGTTGCTATGGACGCGGGGTACATCAAAATGTGATCTGTTTCTTGTGTTATGGTCATGGGTCCTATTAAGGTTGGTGAGGAGAATTTTGAGTGGAGGGTTTATATTAGAATGTAGAGTTCTATGTATGTAGTAGGCACAATTATAAGTGTGAATGTTCTTTATGGTGAGTAGTTTTAGGCTTTTGAATATTGGTGGAGTATGCTGTCTAGAGTGGGAATTTGTTATCAGTCTGACTGCAGCCTTTTGCTGGGTTATGAGTGGTCTAAGGGATTAGTACCAAACTTGTACACGAAAATCACTCCCAGTGAAAGCAAAAGACTCGGCAGGAGATGCAACATTCCCCCTATGAAAAGCAGGGGCACCACGAGTACACTAAGACAACACAATAAGTGTCCGGGGCCCAAGACTGTTCAACTGCCTCACAGCATACATAAGGGGGATTACCAATAGACCCCTGGCTGTCTTCAAGAAGGCACTGGACAGGCACCTAAAGTCAGTACCTGACCAACCGGGCTGTGGTTCGTACGTAAGTTTGCGTGCGGCCAGCAGTAACAGCCTGGTTGATCAGACCCTGATCCACCACGAGGCCTGGCCTCAGACCGAGCCGCGGGGGCGTTGACCCCCGAAACCCTCTCCAGGTAAACTCCAGGTAAGTAGGGAACAGGATGAAATTGAAGGGAGGAGGTACGTTTGATCTGGCGGCGCACGAAAATAATTGAAAAAATATGGAAAATGAGTTTTGTTGACTGAAAAATAGTTTAAGAATCTGGCAACATTTTGGTGAAAATCCCATTTTAATACAACGTTTGTAAAGCAAATTATAGCTATTTGAAACATATTATCTTACGACGCGCAAGGCAAAAAAAGTTTGACCGCGCGACATAATTTTTTTTTGTTTTTTTTATTTTGTTTAATTTTCTCTATATATTTCTTTCCAATACACTAAATTTACCACTCAACATCATAATACAGTGTTGAAGCTGCTTATTGGCTTATTGCAGAAGTGGGAGGGGCTTATAGCAGAGGTGGGAGGAGTCAAGAGGCAGCCAAGGACGATAGTTGCATAATCAGCGGTTTGATACTCCCAACAAATGTCTTTATACTGACGTTATTATTACTAATACGCTTTATCTGCTTATAACATTTATTCAATAATAGTATTAGACATAAGATATATAAGATAAAGCATAATAAAGACTGCCAAAATAATAATAAGTGTCATATACCGGAGGTGCAGTCATCGAGACCTGGATCCAGCAGTCTTCCTGCTTATAAATACACGGTTTTCTCTATTGCCTTGCTGGCGTACTTAAAGAAAACGGCATTTTAACATGGGAAACAATAAGAAATCACTTACAAGGCGTAGAATAAGCCCAAAACAGCGAGATTTTCGTGAATATTTTGATGTAAATGAGGCGTGCGCGCTTTTCCGCGATTATCTCGAAAGTAAGATTTTGACCTATTGCTTACATCTCGTCCATTATTAATGATTAGATTGTAATGATTTTCACAGGGAATATAAAACAAAGTGTGTTTGATTATATTAAAGGAAAAAATTTGGAATATCTCAAATATTTTTTATTTTGTGGGGGGATAAAAAGGCAGATATTTTAGCGAGTGTCAAAAGCGAACCAAATGTATTTTTTTTCTGTATGAAGACAAGCTATCAGGCATTCATACATCCTATAATATTTTGGGGTTAGATGTATTCTACGAGTGGGAAGTGTCCGCAGCACCGCTAGTACCGCCAGACCGGAAGTAACTGCTGCCATATGTCAAAATCAGTAATTATTTTTTTTCTCAGTTGTTTGTTGGCCGATCTTATTGAAACTCTGTCATTGCATGTTACATAAATTCTTCTAAACATGTGCCAAAAATAAAAAGAATCGGACGAAAAATAATGGAAATGTATGAGTTCTGTACCCTCGCCCCTTAAGCCACCTGTTGGCCAGCGGTTTCTCTCTCAAACATTTTTGCTATAAATCTTTCTTTGAGTGGCTCTCGTTCCAAGGAGCTGGAGCTGTCCTCCGGCTGAATAATAACTGATTATTTCCTCATTCCCTGCATGTAACTGGCGCTCTACATGACCCATACGCACTTGGCACTCTCCCACGACTGTAATATTCTTAAGCTGTGAGTTACATCCCGAAATACGTTCATTTATCTGTTTTCTTTATCTAGATGGAGAGGTAAAATCATGAGTTATTAATAAAACAGCTTTACTGGTAAGGCAAGTTTTTACAAATTGCGATAATTCTTGTGGTGATATTTGTAGGTAAATATTAGGCCGTCACTCAGCATTATTCCATAATTTTTTGACTAACAAATTTATTAATTTTATAAATACTTCTTTTTAAAACTTATTTTTTTTTTTTGGTAAATACAACTTTGTAAACTTTTCCTAATAAATGCTTCTTACCTACAAGGAACTAGGGAGGCTGTTCCTTGATGCAGGTGAAGTGCTCCTGGCCCGAGGTATTACAGACACTTTCGATTTAACCTGACTTCCTTAGGGGTAAGGCTTCTCAACAACAATTATTATTATTATGATTATGATTATTATTATTATTATTATTATTATTATTATTATTATTATTATTTAAATATGTCTTGTTTAATTGTAATACATGAAGGTTATATTTATTTTTACATACTTTTTTCCATAATATTTTGCATATTATTGTTATATAGAACATAATGGAGGAGAATTTGCAGCAGACTTGATCTTAGCAAATTATTTAACCCAAGGGTGGGGAAACACCGTCTGTTTTTAATCTTGTGTTTCCAACCGAAGAGTCAACAACATTCTCCTCCTCCTGGCCGTTGAGTCAGCATCACATCTCGCCATTTCACCCTGGGAATGACGGTCCTCTGGCAGAAGTCTCATAATTGGCGCACTGGGCAAACATTTTTTAAAAACTATAATCGCATCTTTCTTGAACTTTTCGCCACGAGCGTTGTAGATCCAGGGGTTCCAGGCTGTGGCGCTCACGAACATCCACCAGCATATGTACGAACGTAACTCGTAATGCGAGATGTCGGGCGGAGCCATCGCGAGACCAAGGGTGTACATGTCAATGTGTAAAGGGACGACAGAGATAAGGAAGCATACGGTCATGAGAATCTGTGTTACCAAACAACGACGATTTTCCTTTTTTCTCGGTCCATAATATCCCATGTTCATACTGTGCCATTCAGCGGCCTCTCTGGCCTGTTCTCTCAGGAAGTTTCCGATTGCCAGTGTCGAGAAAACAACAGTACAGAGGCTGACGACACTAAAGAGGAACAACTGGCTATAATGCAAGATTCTGTAGAAAACGTTGTCTGGAAAAGCATACGACAAGATTAATGGAAGTTTTTTGTAAGATGACCAATTTGCAATAAAGGTACCGTCCTTATCATAACTGAAGATAAGGGTATCCATGAAGCCGATGACCCAGGTGAGTGTAATGGCAGCCTTCACCCGCCTCCCTGTGAAGTAATCATTGTATCTGACAGCCCTGCTGGTTATCACCAGCCTCTCCAAACTTAGCAGGAAGAGTGTCAGCAATGATACAATGGAGCACTGACTAAACAGGAGAGCGTGGAAGAGAATGAATCCTTCTTCAGTAACTATTATGGAGTAAAGTGTATTGTTTACTTGATAGTGGACACCGTATTTATCTCCATCTACATAATAGTTAGGGTTGAAGAAAGGCTTCACATGGTAACAAAAGGAAGGAACAACGACGAAGAGGGCCACGAGTAAGTCTGCGACGGCAAGGGAGGTACGGAGCATGTTGGACTCTTCTCCCCGGTGTGGCCCACTCACCATCACTACCACAACCATCAGGTTGCCTACCACACCGCTCACCGCCACGCACACCACCATCACCATCAGTACCACCTCTCCTACCTGACACGACAGTGGTAGATAACTCCATGCACTGTTCAACCCGTGTTCTTCTGGGTTACCAAACCATGCCACAGTGTAAATTGGATAGCAGCAAGGCCAGTGCACGTTTTGCGTGAAGTATGTTGTTTCGTTTTCGAAAAACAGTAAGCGGTTGTTTTCATCGATGCATGTAGTGCCATTTATCATTTCGAGAAAATTAGTTACCCGGAAACTAAGCCCAGCTATTTCATTATCAAAGAATGTATAGATTCCATAGCAAATTTGACGAACACACTCTGTCTTTCCATTCATATAATTGTCCATAACTATTACCCAGTAGTCATACTGCAGAACTGATGCCAGTGGACACTGCTTGGAATGGAAAAATGCAAAATTTATATTCTCCTCGCGGCACAAAGTAAAATATTTCTCATCTGTACATATTTCAAATTTTATAAACATAGGTAGACAAAAGCTAATGTAATCGTCATCGTAATATAAATTTATTACAATTGTTTGATTTTCTATATCATTTGTATATTCGACATAATCTACTTCACCACCATATATCACGGAGTAGATATAATTACATAAATCCAGAGTTGTATGAAATGGGATAACATATTTGTCTTCATCACATTCAGCATCTGAGTAGCCATGGAACGAAGGTGAGAACACAGCGGGAGGATGGTCGCACAAGACCATGTTGTCATCAACACGATTCATGTTGGAAGAGGGATTTTTGGTGAATATTTCTGGCAGAGATTCATTAAAAGTAGAGGCGGTATGTCCGCTTTGGCTAACAACTGCTTGGCTGACTTCATGTTGGTTGTCAGGGATAGTGTGTTCTCTGTTGTCGATTACTGCGAAGCTGGCATCATAGATGAAGATTGTGGTAGTATGACTTCTGTTGCCGGTAACTGCTTTGGTATCATGGTAGATGAGTCTGGTGAGGGCCTGAGATGTGTGTGGCGTCGAGTCATCTTCCGCCCCTGCCGGCTGGAGTTGCCACAAGACAAAAAACAACAGCCATAAGACAGCAGAACTCAGCTCCCTGCAGCTGAACCAATAAGCCATCACTACCTGCAGAGAAAGAGAAAGCTTTCTTTACTGGAAATTCCTACTCTAAATACATAACTCCATTATCAAGCTTTATTCTCTTAACTAACCATTTTAAGATAGTAAGTTTATTCAGGTATACACAAATACAGTTACTTAGATTATCATACATAGTAGCACATGTGTTGAGAATCTAGGATAACCCAAAAAAGTCCTATAAATTACCTGACGCTGTGCTGCTCACGGCTGCATTGTGTATTTTGCTGTTTGACAAACTGGTCGCCATACTGTTCAAGGAAGCTGTTATATTGTCTTTCTATGGCTCAGAAGTTAGCTGATTTCGGGACTTGTTTAGTCAGTCACATTTTGAGTCGAGTCTAGCCGAGCACACACACACACACACCCACCCTCACCCACACACCCTCAAACACTCACACCCCAACACCCACGAACACACACACACACACACACACAATATATATATATATATATATATATATATATATATATATATATATATATATATATATATATATATATATATATATATACATGTATATGCACAGACACACACACAGACACACACTCACGAACACACATCGCAAAGGACCACACGAAAACCTGTAAGTTTTTCTTTCCGTGGTGACCAAAAGAAAAAAAAAAGGTTGCCAAAGAGCAAGACGGATAACCAGAAGACTGGTGGATGAGCCTAGGAAGGAAGATTGGGTGGCAGAGCTCATGAAATGGGAAGAAGAGTGGGGAAGGAACCTAGAAGAGCTTAAGAAAATGGAGGAGAGGATAGCTGCAGAGATAAGGAAATGGGAGCTGAAAGCCACAGGAGCAGAAGCTAAGATAGAGCTTAAAAGAGGAACTAAAAAATCTGAAACAGTCCAAAGAACCAAAAAGCAGTACGGGCATGACATCAGGAACTGGTTCATCAGTCACAAACGAGGGAACTGTAGGGAACACAAGAGTTATACTGTACGTGGAGGCCCTATCAAACCACCGTGGGGCCCTGCAAAAGACGAGGAGCACTCCAGGAACAAACGAGGGGACTGAAGAAAATGAAAGAGCTAAGCCATATGCAGAGGCCCTAACAGACCACAGCAGTGCCCAGGAAAAGCTGAAAAGAGTAAATGACAGACCACTGAGCACAGGGACATCAGATAGAGAAAAAATTGAAGGAATGCTGCAATGGAGGCAACTAAATCGACTCAGGAGATGCAAAGGGAAGTAGGAGGATGAAAGGGAGAGGTCAGTTTTTGTTTATGGGCTCCAGGAAGTTGAAGAGAAAACTTATGAAGTAAGAAGACAGGGGGTGAAAAAAGCAATTGAAAGTATCATGAAAGTAAAAGGAGAGGACGACATGGCCCAGTTGACAAATTTTCTGAGAATAGAGGGGTTTGCAAGAGGAAAAAAACAGCCAAAGTGATTTTCAAAGCAGAATCAGCTCGAAACAGGATCCTGCAGGAGAAAGCATCACTAAGAGACATACCGACGTACTGGAGAGTACCTCAATAACAACAGAACACAAGAAGAAAAGCAGAAACTGAAAGGAAGGGTAAAAAGACACAAGGAGGAAAGAGAGGCAAAGACGGAGATGAGCAGAAAAACCCAGACTCAGGAGGAAGAGCAAATACAATATCCATCAGAACCACATACATAACGACCTCAACTACGACAACACCAATGCAACCAAACAATCTAATCCAAAACCCACACCATATACCCACTGACCCCACCACCCTCATCACAAGCTCCACCCCCATAGCAACCCCCCATAGTTCCATGCCAGGTCTCCCACTCCCCAACACCAGTGTTCTCCCCAGACCACAGTTTTAGAAAAGAAGTTGAAGGTTTGGTATACAAAGGCAGATGGAGATTTTCCCCAGACATTATAGTACTCACATAAACGATACTCATCAGGATAACAGACGAAACCTTCTCACCTGGATATCAGATCCTGAGTAAAGATAGAGGGAGCAGAGGGGGAGGAGGAGTTGCACTGCTCATAAAAACCGATGGGGATTTGAGGAAATGGAAGGAATGGACGAAATGATCGAAAGGAACTACATAATAGGTACAATTCAGTCTGGGGGACATAAGTTAGTCATTGCATTGATACACAACCTGCCACAGAACTGCAGGAGGCCAAGAGAAGAATATGAAGAGAGCAACAGAGCAATGGTGGACATACTAGCTGAGGAGGCCAGAAGAGCTCACACGGGTAAAGTTACTAGTTATGGGTGATTTCAGTCACTAGGAGATTGATTGGGAAAACCTGGAGCCATATGGGGGTCCTGAAACATGAAGAACCGAAATGATGGATGTGGTACTGAAAAACCTCATGCATCAATATGTTAGGGACACTACCAGAGAGAGAGGTGTGGATAAACCAGCAAGACTGGACCTCGTATTCACCTTGAGTAGCTCGGACATCAAGGACATTACATATGAAAGGCCTCTCTGAGCTAGTGATCACGTGGTTCTGAGCTTTGAATACATAGAGTTACAAGAGGAGAGGGTAACAGGAGTAGGATGGGAAAGGACAAACTACAAAAGACGGGACTACACAGGCGTGAGGAACTTTCTGCAAGAGGTTCATTAGGAAAGAGAATTAGTAGGAAAATCAGTAAATGAAATGATGGGCTACGTGACAACAAAGTGCAAGGAGGCAGGGGAGAGGTTTGTTCCCAAGAGCTACAGAAATAATAGGAAAAAGTACAGAAGGCAAAGGTCCCTGGAACATAAATAGATTAGTCAAAGAGCCAGAAACGAGTATGCATAGATAAGGAGGGAGGCCCAGCAACAGTACGAAAAGGACATAGCATCGAAAGTCAAGTCTGACCCAAAGCTGTTGTATAGACATATCAGGAGGAAGGCAACAGTCAAGGAACAGGTAATCAGGCTGAGGATGGAAGGTGGGGAGCTCACAAGAAACGATCAAGAAGTATATGAGAAGCTCAACATGAGATTTAAGAAAGTATTTACAGTGGAAACAGAAAAGACTCCGGGAAGTCAGAATAGGGGGGTACACCAACAAGGAATATACAAACAAGTGCTGGTTGAAGTACACACAACCGAGGAGGTGAAGAAGCTGCTAAGCGAACTTAATACCTCAAAGGCGGTGGGACCGGACATCTTTCCATGGGTCGTTAGAGAGGGAGCAGAGACGCTGTGTGCCACTAACAACAATTTTCAACACATCCATTGAAACTGGGCAACTACCTGAGATATGGAAGACGGCAAATGTAGTCCCCATTTTTAAGAAAGGAAACAGGCATGAGGCACTAAACTACAGACCAGTGTCACTGACGTGTATAGTGTGCAAAGTGATGGTGAAGATTATCAGGAGAGTGGTGGAGCACCTAGAAACGGAACAAGCTTATAAATGACAACCAGCACGGATACAGGAAGGAAAATCCTGTGTCACAAACCTACTGGAGCTTTATGACATTGTAACGGAAATAAGACACGAGAGAGAGGGGTGGGGAGATTGCATTTTCTTGGACTGTAAGCAGGTTTTCGACACAGTTCCTCACAAGAGATTAGCGCAAAAGCTAGAGGATCAGACACGCATAACAGGAAGGGCACTGCAATGGATCAGGGAATACCTGACAGGGAGGCAACAAGTCATGGTATGTGACGTGGTGTCAGTGTGTGCTTCTGACAAGCGGGGTTCCACAGGGGTCAGTCCTAGGACAAGTGCTGTTTTTGGTATATGTGAATGACATGACGGAAGGGATAGACTCAGATGACGTGAAGTTAATGAGAAGAATCAAATCGGATGATGATCTGGAAGGACTACAAAGAGACCTGGACAAGCTACAAGCCTGGTCCAGCAACTGGCTCCTTGAATTTTACCACGCTAAATGCAAAGTCATGAAGATCGTGGAAGGGCAAAGAAGACCGCAGACAGAGTATAGGCTACGTGGCCTAAGACTGCAAACCTCACTCAAGGAAAATAATCGTTCAAGACTCTGCACACAGTGTACGTCAGGCCTATACTGGAGTATGCAGCACCACTTTGGAACCCACACCTGGTCAAGCAAGTCAAGAAATTAGAGAAAGTGCAAAGGTTTGCAACAAGACTAGTTCCAGAGCAAAGGAAAATGCCCTACGAAGAAAGATTAAGGGAAATCGGTCTGACGACCTGGAGGACAAAAGGGTTAGGGGAGATATGATAACGACATACAAAATACTGCAAGGAATTGACAAAGTGGACAGAGACAAGATGTTCCTGAGATGGGACACAGAAACAAGGGGTCACAATTGGAAGATGAAGACTCAGATGAGTCAAAGAGAAGTTAGGAAGTATTTCTTTAGTCACAGAGTTGTTAGGAAGTGGAATAGCCTGGCGAGTGACTTAGTGGAGGCAGGAACCATCAAAGTTTTAAGACGAGGTTTGATAAAGCTCATGGATCAGAGAGACAGAGAACCTAGTAGCGATCAGTGAAGAGGCGGGAAGAGTGAAGAGACGGGAAATCCTGTGTAACAAACCTACTAGAGTTCTATAACAAGGTGACAGTAGTAAGACAAAAGAGAGGGGTGGGTAGATTGCATTTTCTTGGATTGTAAGAATGCTTTTAATACAGTTCCACACAAGGGATTAGAACAAAAGTTGGAGGACCAGGCAGGTATAACAGGGAAGGCACTGCAATGGATCATATAATACCTGACGGGAAGGCATCAGCGAGTCATGGTACGTGATGAGGTGTCAGAGTGGGAGCCTGTGACAAGCGGGGTTCCACAGGGTCAGTTCTAGGACCGGTGCTGTTTCTGGTATATGTGAATGACATGACGGAAAGAATAGACTCAGAAGTGTCCCTGTTTGCAGACGGCGTGAAGTTAATGAGGCGAATTCAGTCGGAGGAAGATAAGGCAGGACTACAGAGGGATCTGGACAGGCTGCAGGCCTGGTCCAGCAACTGGCTCCTGGAGTTCAACCCCACCAAGTGCAAAGTCATGAAGATCGGGGAAGGGCAAAGACGACCGCAGACAGAATGCAGTCTAGGGGGGCCAAAGACTACAAACCTCGCTCAAGGAAAAAGATCTTGGAGCGTGTACAATACCGAGCACATCTCCTGAGGTGTACATCAACCAAATAACTGCTGCAGCATTTCGACATCTCAGTAAAGAGTCGTTCCGGACCCTGAACACCGTGAAAGTCAAGTTCATATTGGAGTATGTAGCTCCAATCTGGAACCCACACCTGAGTATGCACGTCAGGAAACTAAAGAAAGTGCAAAGGTTTGCAAAGAGACTAGTCTCGGAGCTAAGGTGCATGCCCTACGAGAGAGCTTAAGGGAACTCAGCCTGATGACACTGGAGGACAGGCGGGACAGGGAGGACTTGATAACGAGACATAAAATACTGAGAGTAATCGACATGGTGGACAGAGACAGGATGTTCCAGAGATGGGACACAGCAACAAGCTGTCACATTTGGAACTTGAAGACTCAGGTGAGCCACAGGGATGTTAAGAAGTATTTCTTGTGTCATATAGACGTCAGGAAGTAGGAAAGTGGGATAGTCTGGAAAGTGAGGTATTGAAGGCAGGTACCATACACAGCTTTAAGAAGAGGTATGATAAAGTTTATGAAGAAGGGAGAGAGATAACCTTGTGGCGACCAGTGAAGAGGCGAGGCGAGGAGCTACGAATAGACTCCTGCAATCACAATTAGGTGAGTACAATTAGATGAGTACACACACACACATTCGTAAATGAAATGATGGAATACGTAACAACAAAATGCAAGGAGGCAGAGGAAAGGTTTGTTCCCAAGGGCAACAGAAATAATGGGAAGACCAGAATGAGCCCTTGGATTACCCGAAGGTGCAGGGAGGCAAAAACTAAGTGCACTAGAGAATGGAAAAAGTACAGAAGACAAAGGACCCAGGAAAATAAGGAGATTAGTCGAAGAGCCAGAAACGAGTATGCACAGATAAGAAGGGAGGCCCAGCGACAGTACGAAAACAACATAGCATCGAAAGTCAAGTCTGACCCGAAACTGCTGTATAGCCACATTATGAGGAAGACAACAGTCAAGGACCAGGTGATCAGGCTGAGGAAAGAAGGTGGGGAACTCACAAGAAACGATCAAGAGGTATGTGAGGAGCTCAACACGAGATTTAAGGAAGTATTTACAGTGGAGACAGGAAGGACTCTGGGAAGACAGAACAGAGGGGGACACCAACAAGTAATATACCAACAAGTGTTGGATGACATACACACAACTGAGGAGGAGGTTAAGAAGCTGCTAAGTGACCTTGATACTTCAAAGGCTGTGGGACCGGACAACATCTCCCCGTGGGTCCTTAGAGAGGGAGCAGAGATGCTGTGTGTGCCACTAACCACGATCTTCAACACCACTCGAAACTGGGCAACTACCTGAGGTATGGAAGACAGCAAATGTAGTTCCCATTTTTAAGAAAGGAAACAGAAACGAGGCACTAAACTATAGACCAGTGTCACTGACATGTATAGTATGCAAAGTCATAGAGAAGATTATCAGGAGGAGAGTAGTAGAGCACCTGGAACGGAACAAGATTATAAATGACAACCAGCACGGATTCAGGGAAGGCAAATCCCGTGTCACAAACCTAGAGTTTTGTGACAATTGGGTCACAATTGGAAGTTGAAGACTCAGTCGAGTCAAAGGGATGTTAGGAAGCATTTCTTCAGTCATAGAGTTGTCAGGAAGTGGAATAGTCTAGCAAGTGATGTAGTGGAGGCAGGAACCATACATAGCTTTAAGACGAGGCATGATAAAGCTCATGGAGCAGGGAGAAAGAGGACCTAGTAGCGGTCAGTGAAGAGGCGGGGCCAGGAGCTGAGTCTCGACCCCTGCAACCACAATTAGGTGAGTACACACACAACTTCACAATTTTGTAGTTTTTAATACATTTTATTACAGTAACGTGCCAGATAGTACAGTTATTTTGAGAATGTTTTAGTGTACAGTTTGACAATAAAGTGCTGATAGCTCAGTTAAATGTACAGAATACCCTATATCTATATAATATATTGAAGCTATATATACACCAAGCGTTGTATAGGAGACTATCTCTCTCCTTGTTATTAAACTTAAACACCTTTTTCGTTATTAAAGTTCTAAAACTTAATTTTTTGGTGTTTATAAATTCATCCAGTTGTAATCCCAGAGCGTTATGAGAAACCCAGTATGGTACGGGATAATTTTTTTGAATTCTTACTAACGAAGAAAACCAGAAGACAGGCTAGATGCTAGAGAGGGATCAGTCAGTTGACCTGCTAGTATTTTATGATACTAATAGATGTAGCATTTTGTAACAGCCAACAACTGAATTATGGTTTCAAGAAGAGTGTGTACCTACCTAATTGTACTCACCTAATTATGGTTGCAGGGGTCGATTCAAAGCTCCTGGCCCCGTCTCTTCACTGGTCGCTACTGGGTCACTCTTCCAGCTCCATGAGCTTTATCATAACTCTTCTTAAAGCTATGTATGGATCCTGCTCCCGTTACATCCACTGCCATCCACTACATGTGTGTGTGTGTCGCTCAGAGTACATATTACGCTAAGATGCTTACCTAAACAAAATGTAAACTGAATCAGTTTAGATTTTGTTTACTGCTGCCATGGTACTTGGCTCTCATGTGAGAGTATTCAGTCCATTGCTTTCATACTAACCTCTGTCTTTACACTGTTTCAAGGCCACTTAGATACTCGTGTGGAATTAATTTTGACTCGATAGAACTTATTCTTCTTCCATGTTGTACTCACTTGAGCTGTGTGTTGAATTAGAGCCGAAACTGGTGTTTGAAAGCTAGGCACCTGCTCGTTATGTCTCACTAATCATCTCCCGTAGGGAGGCTGGCACTGAGTAGGGTCAGGAGAATGGGCGACGGTGCCGCTGTGATAAGGTTTCTTTGTACATAACAACAGCAGGATGTGATTCTCAGAAGCTTCATATCTCTGTCTCTCTACATTTTTGCTCTTGCCGAACCCTTGAAATAATTTTCACGTCTCAGTGAACCCCTACGTAAAAATTATTATATAAATCATTATTAATGTCTTCTTTCTCTTTTATAAACTTACAGTTCATAGGGAAGATATAATATATATTTTTCGGATAACTGGTTTAAGCAAAAAATTACTTACGCTTTTCTCAAGTTTACTGACAATGCAAAAAAAAAAAAAAAAAAAAAATGGAGGTTTTCAGTCACACAAGAAATTAACCATATCTGTTAACAAAAAAAAAAAATAACCAATATATGTTTTGCATATATAAGCAGAACGAAAACAGATAATTACTACTATAGGCGGTTTCACATAGATGTCGCTAAATATATTCCCTATTATTATTATACTTTTAAATTTTCCAAGAATATGCCATACGTATATAGTAAAATTGCGAATATAAAATTAAACACAAAAATGACTCAAAAATGCATTTATATATGATTAACCTATTTATCACTATTTCTCTTGAAACCCCTAGAGACCTCTCGGGGAAACCTAGGGTTCCGGGGAACCCCGGTTGAGGAACGCTGCGTGCGCGCGCGCACCGATTTGTACTCACCAGTTTGTATTTGCGGGGCTCGAGAATCGCTTCTTGGACTCGTCTCCTAGACCAATTTGACCGACTTCAATGATTTCTGGCCTCTTGTGCTTTATCATATTAACTCTAGAAGCTGTGCATTGAGTTTGTGTGTGTAAGGGACATCACGTAAAGGCTTGTGAAGGTGTATGAGCATTCAACAGGCATGTGTACTCACCTAATTGTACTCACCTAATTGTGGTTGCAGGGGTCGAGACTCAGCTCCTGGCCCCGCCTCTGCGCTGCCCGCTACTGGGTATCTGCTCTCCCTGCTCCATGAGCTTTATCATACCTCGTCTTAAAACTGTGTATGGTTCCTGCTGTGTGTGTGTACTCACCTAATTGTACTCACCTAATTGTGGTTGCAGGGGTCGAGACTCAGCTCCTGGCCCCGCCTCTTCGCTGTCCGCTACTGGGTCTCTGCTCTCCCTGCTCCATGAGCTCTATCATACCTCGTCTTAAAACTATGTATGGTTCCTGCCTCCACTATATCTTTCTCTAGACTATTCCACTTCCTGGCTACTCTGTGGCTGAAGAAATGCTTCCTAACATCCCTTTGACTCATCTGAGTCTTCAGCTTCCAGTTGTGTCCCCTTGTTTCTGTGTTCCCTCTCTGGAACATCCTGTCCCTGTCTACCTTGTCGATTCCCCGCAGTATTTTGTATGTCGTTATCATGTATCCTCTGACCCTTCTCTCCTCCAGTGTTGTTAGTCCTATTTCCCTCAACCTTTCTTCATAGGACAGACCCCTGAGTTGTGGAACTAGCCTTGTCGCAAACCTTTGCACTTTCTCTAGTTTCTTGACGTGCTTGACCAGGTGTGGGTTCCAGACTGGTGCTGCATATTCTAGTATGGGCCTGACGTACACGGTGTACAGTGTCTTGAACGATTCCTTGTTTAGGTAACGGAACGCTAATCTTAGGTTTGCCAGTCGCCCATATGCTGCCGCAGTTATCTGGTTGATGTGTGCCTCCGGAGACGTACTTGGCGTTATACTCACCCCAAGGTCTTTCTCCTTTGCCGAGGTTTGTAGCCCTTGTCCACCTAGCCTGTACTCTGTCAGCGGTCTTCTTTGTCCTTCTCCGATCTTCATGACTTTGCATTTGGTGGGATTGAATTCGAGAAGCCAGTTGCTAGACCAGATGTCAAGCTTGTCCAGGTCTGTTTGAAGTCCTGCTTGGTCCTCTTCCGATGTGATTCTCCTCATTAATTTCACATCATCTGCGAACAGAGACACTTCTGAGTCTATCCCATCCGTCATGTCGTTTACATATACCAAGAATAACACTGGTCCTAGGACTGACCCCTGCGGTACGCCGCTCGTCACAGGCGCCCACTGTGATACCTCATCACGCACCATGACCCGTTGTTGCCTCCTGTGAGGTATTCCCTGATCCATTCCAGTGCCCTTCCTGTTATACATGCTTGTTCTTCCAACTTCTTTACTAATCTCATGTGAGGAACTGTGTCGAAGGCCTTCCTGCAGTCCAGGAAAATGCAATCAACCCACCCTTCTCTCTCTTGCCTTACCTCTGTTACTTTATCATAGAACTCTAGGAGGTTTGTTACACAGGATTTGCCTTCCCGGAATCCGTGCTGTCTGGTGTTTATTATCCTGTTCAGCTCGAGGTGCTCCACCATTCTTTTCCTGATGATTTTCTCAGGACTTTGCACACTATACATGTAAGTGACACCGGTCTATAGTTTAGTGCCTCTTTTCTGTCCCCTTTTTTAAAGATGGGGACTACGTTGGCCTTCTTCCATACCTCAGGTAGCTGCCCAGTTTCAAGGGATGTGTTGAATATTATGGTAAGTGGCACACTCAGTACCTCAGCTCCTTCCCGAAGAACCCACGGGGAGATATTGTCCGGACCTATCGCCTTTGAGGTATCAAGGTCACTGAGTAACTGCTTCACCTCCTCCTCAGTTGTGTGTATGCCCTCTAGCACTTGATACATCCCTTGTGGTGTGTGTGTGTGTGTGTGTGTGTGCTCACGTAATTGTCTCAGCTTCCGGCCCATCTTCTCTGCTGGCCACTTCTGGTTTTACTCCTCGCTGCGTGAGCCCTGTCATACCTTTTCGTAAATGCGTGTATGGATTCTGCCTCTATCACTTCACTGGCTAAGTCATTCTTGATCACTCTAAGGCTGAAGAAGTTTTCATAACATCAGTGTAATTTATCTGTGCTTTTAACTTCCAGCTGTGACCTCGTGTACCCGAGACGCCTCTTAATCATTTTCTCTATCCACCCTGTCAATTCCTCTGAGCATTTTGTACGTCGTAATCAAGTCATCTCTTGTTCTTCTGTCATATAGTGTCGTTAGGTTTAGCTCATCCAGCCTCTCGTCATAAGTTAGCTCTGGGACTAGTTTCGTTGCAATTTTTTGCATTTTTTCAGCTCTTTTACATGTTTAACCGGATGTGGAGTCCGTACTGGCGTAACACCTGCCGTGTATAAGTTCGTGAATGCCTCCTTGTTGATGTTCCTGAAATCTACCCTTGAATTTGCTAGTCTCACATTTGCTACAGAGGATATTCGGTTGACGTGTACCTCAGGCGAAATGCTAGGAACTATGCTCACATCGAGGTCATTCTCTTTCAGGAAGGTTTGCAGTCTTTGTTGTCGGAAACTGTACACAGTTTCCGGACGTCTTTGCATTTCTCCGACTTTCATAACTTCGCATTTGCTGGGGATAAATTTCAGTAGCTCCTTGTCAGACCAATTCTGCTTGTAGGGCGAAACATCTCTTAAATAAAAATACTTGGGTGTTGCATCGTATGTCTTATTCTGACAACAGTCAAACTTAACCTAAATTGAAGTTGGCGTTGGTAGGAAATGTTGACCAAGCAATGTCTTTTTTCACTTGGTTATTTTCCGTTGCTTCTGCACCATCCTACAGCTGTGCTGTGATGCGTCTCTCAGGAGGCTAAGGAATGGACAAACATTATACATAATTGAATTTTTTTCTTCAGCTGTGTTCCTTGAAACACTGGGGAGGATGATTAGAAGGCACACAGGTAGAGAGAAAAAGACAGAGACAGAGAGAGAAAATATATGTGTGACTCGCATCCTGTTGATAATCCCTATTAGATACTCTCACAACGCCCTCCTTGCACAACTGTCGGATCCCGTCAGTGCCAACTTGATTTCAGTATAATAAGGCGGTCCATTAGATCATAACACAGACTATTGTATCACGAAGAAGAGGAGCTTAGTCTTGAAACATCTTGCTCATCTGCAACATTGTGCCGAAGTGAGTGCTATATAGGAAGAAGTTTTTTTGTGCCAAAATCAATGGAACATAACGAATAGCTAAGTAAGCATATAACACTGTCAGGAGTCAACACAGGAGACTGACACTCACGCTTACCAGTGACGTTTTAGAGGTCAGTGTAACAAGGATGAACTGGGTGCTCTCGTATGAGTGCCAAGGTCCCAAAAGGTTTAGGCAGGAACGACAACTCACTTCCACCAGTACAAGCTCCTCATATACATACACACACAGACACCTGCGATTGTTTTGTATATATATATATATATATATATATATATATATATATATATATATATATATCCATGGGGAAGTGGAACATAATTTTTCCTCCGTAAGCCATGCGGTTGTAAGAGGCGACTAAAATGCCAGGAGCAAGGGGCTAGTAACCCCTTCTCTTGTATACATTACTAAAGTTAAAAAGAGAAACTTTCGTTTTTCTTTTTGGGCCACCCTGCCTCTCTCACAGTGGTGAGAGATGGAATCTTCACGTTTGATATTAAGGCCACAATCATGTCCTAATACATCTTTTCTGCATAGGGGCTGTCCCATTTGATTGTTTATTGGCTAGCATTGTAGCTGCTTTCGGTTCTGAAGCCGTGAGTTCTTCCCAATCAATAATTCCTATAGTGAGGGTTGTTGAAGTGTAGTCAGATTTAATCCAACATCAAGGCCCTTTCTCTTCCCTGTCATCCCGTCTTGGACGATAATTGACAAACTAAAGAAAACCATCATCATCTAGCTAAGATATCTATAACAGTTTCTGATTTTTGTCTTTCTGTGCAGGTAGTGATGGCTTCCCGGTGCAGCCGCAGGAGTTGCAAGTGTGGTGTGTTATGGTTGATATTGTTTGTGTTGTGGCAACTCTTGCTGGCAGATGTGGAAGATAACTCGGCATCACAGACAACACGGGTTCACACCAGGCTCACTCACCTTATCAACCGGACAATTATAAGTAACGGCTTATATACAACTGCTGACACTCATCATCATGCCAGCCAGGCAGTTATCAGCAACGGCAACCATACTGTTTTTGCTGTTGCAGCTGAAATTGATCTGGATATGCCATTTATTAATGATCATATGATTTTGTGTGACCATCCTCCGGCAGTGTTCTCACCGTATTTCCATGGCGACTCAGAGGCTGAATGTGATGGAAACGAATTTTGCATTTTATTTAATGAAACTCTGCTTTTGTGTGAGAGTATTTACACATATATACATGGTAGCATTGATGTGGTTAAACTGGGATTTATTAGTGCTAAAAATAATCGAACAACCATAATATTTTACGACGATGATTATATAAGTCTGTGTTTGCCTCTGTTCACAAGGTTTAATTACTGTACAGATGAGGAATATTTCATTTTGTGTGAGGATGAGAATACAAGTGTTGCATTTTTTCCTTCCAAGCGATGTCCACATGCATCTGTCCTGCACGATGACCACTGGATTCTAATTATGGACAATTTTGAAGAAGGACAAACAGTGTGTATGAGAACAACTTGCAATGGAATTCATTTATTTTTCGATGGTGAGGTAGCTGGGCTTGGTTTCAGAGCAAGCAATTTTGATAGTAATATGAATGGCACAGACTGTATTTATGCACGGGATCCCATCAACATAATAGAGACTAACGAAACGCTACACATCACGCATAACTTACACTGGCCTTGCTGCTATCCTCTGTACACTGTGGCATGGAAAGGTAATCCAGAAGAGCACGGGGTGCACGGAGCATGGAGTTACCTGCCGCTGTTGTGCCAGGCAGGTGAGGTGGTGCTGATAATAATGGTGGCATGTGTGGCTGTGAGCAGCGTTGTGGGCAACATGACGGTGGTGGTGGTTATTTTGAGTGGGCCACACCGGGGACAAGAGTCCAACATACTCCGCACTTCCCTCGCCGTCGCTGACTTACTCATGGCCCTCTTCATCATAGTACCTTCCTTCTTTAACCATGTAAAACCTTTCTTCAGGCCTAATTATGACTTAGATAAGGACGTAATCACCTTCTACGAGAGTCAAGGGGCATGGTCACAGATACTAATTGTTAAACAGGGTTTTTCTCTGTTCCAAGCATTCTTATTTTCCCAGTGCGCCATTGTATCGTTGTTGACACTCTTCCTGTTAAGTGTGGAGAGGCTTGTGCTCACCAACAG
The DNA here is from genome assembly GCA_009830355.1 of Cherax destructor. Lineage (NCBI taxonomy): Eukaryota > Metazoa > Arthropoda > Malacostraca > Decapoda > Parastacidae > Cherax > Cherax destructor. The sequence goes on from WNWK01003801.1 coordinate 91,045, forward strand.
GGCTCTCAAGTACAATGATTACTTTACAAAAACGCGAGTGAAGACAGTCGTTGCCCTCACCTGGATTATCGGCCTCTTAGACGCACTCCTCTTCATGTATACCCGTGAAGGATACTTTGCTGCTCATTGGTCAACCTTTAACAAACTTCCAATATCCTTCGCGTTATTTATCCCAGATAATGTGTATTACAACACGCTGCATTATAGTCAGCTGTACCTACTGGGTGTCGTAAGTTACAGTACTGCGGTGTTCTCAGTGATGGCCATCACGAACTTCCTAAGAGAACAGGCAAGAGAAGCCGCCGAATGGCAGAGTATGAATATGGGATATTATGGACCGATAGAAAAAGAAAATCGTCATTGTTTGGTTACGCAGCTTCTCATCATCACATGTTTCCTTTTCTCTAACCTCCCTTTACAAATTGACCTGTTGATCTTCATCCTTTCAGATGAGCATCCCAGCATCTCGCAGTATGAGCTGCGTTCATACATCTGCTGGTGGCTCTTCATGTGTGCCACAGCCTGGAACCCCTGGATCTACAACTCTCGTGGTAGAGAGTTTAAACAAGATGCCGCTCTGGTCATGAAAAAAATTATTCCCAGTGCACAGAGGACACTACTATCTATGGAACATGCTTCTCAGCACGCATGGTGCACTAACATGGAAATTACTGACTAAGGAGAAATATTCTAGGCACTCAGGGTACCCTGAATATGATACTACTGCTCCAGAAGCATCATTCCCAGCACTCGGGTTGCAATGACGACGAGACAATTTTCCCAGGAACTTGGTTCTCAGCAAACATTGACGAGAAGACTATTACTCCAGGAAGATCATGGGGAAGCCAGATAGCAAAAGACTTGCAAGTTCACACTGTGACTTTCTGCTGAGAAAAACTACCTCTATATAAAAAGAGGACTACTAAAGACTATCGTGTATTATCTGTGTGTATAAGACAAAGATAGAAATGCAGAAGCCCCCTCAGCAAGCGGCGTTCAAATAAACATCATTCCACAGCTTCCAAGGGAAAGATTTGACCCTCACAGCACTGCCATGTGGAAGAAAATATTGTTGGCTCAAGAACCAGAAATACAGGACGAAAAGTTGATAGCGTCTACCCCTGTTTTAATGCTTAACAAAGACTGAAACTTTATGTCGAGTTTAATTATTATACAAATGTCATTTTTTGGCACATTAGTGCATTTGTTGGTGAATCAATACCTTTGTTAATGGTTCTGGAAATTTGAACATCGGAGTTTGAAGGCTCTAGAAATTTTATAGGAAACAATTGGAAACGACTGGTAATTTTGACTCGCAGGCAAGTGATTGATTGATGTTTTTTTTTTTTTTTTTTTTTTTTTTTTTTTTTGTGTGTGTGTGTGTGTGTGTGTGTGTGTGTGTGTGTGTGTGTGTGTTTGTGTGTGTGTGTGTGTGTATGTGCTAGAGAGGATGGAGGTAAGAGTGTATGGGCGAATGTGCGTGGTCGAGTGTGTGAATAAATTTTAGTAATTGAACTCGTCAAGTTGTGTTTGTAGAAGATGAATCACAGTTCCTGGCGCAGGTAAAAATGTGTGAGGCACTTCCGGGCTTGATTTGCTTAACACCGAGGCAAATCTTGTAGAAATTGGCTACTGTTAGGTGAACCCTACTACTTGGCGTATATTCACCGAGATATACAAACTTATTAGTGTATACACTGAGATATGCACTTCTCGGGGCATACATTGATATATGCATACTTTCTAGTGTATGTATACGGAAACATACAAATTCCTCTGGGAAAATGCAAGGAAATTAACAAATTACTCAGTGTATTGGGGGATTGAGGGGTATTGGGAGTATTGGATTACCAATAGACCCCTGGCTGTCTTCAAGAAGGCACTGGACAGGCACCTAAAGTCAGTACCTGACCAGCAAGGCTGCAGTTCATACGTCAGTTTACGTGCGAACAGCAGTAACAGCCTGTTTGATCAGACCCTGATCCACCATGAGGCCTGGTCTCAGACCGGGCCGTGGGGGGGGGCGTTGACCCCCGAAAAGCTCTCCAGGAATAATTGGTATATGTACCAAAAGACTTGAAAATTTTCCGGTATATGTAAACTGAAATATACACACTTTTCAGTGATTTATATATATATATTCGTATTAACTCCATCAAACCATATATATTACATATTCCAACATCATGTACCATCGGCGGATCCTTTATATTTTGTACACCATATTACATAATGTACCTATTTTTGTAGTCACTGAAGTTAGGGTTGTAGGAGAAGCGGAATATTGAAATGGCTTCAGGCAGAAATCCAAATATTTTTTCTCGAAGCCTTTAATCTACTTTTCCGATAGAGATTATGGGTCCCCACAATTTGCCCTAGACGTGGACCCTTTTTATTATATATATATATATATATATATATATATATATATATATATATATATATATATATATATATATATATATATTCATATCGGTGTATATACACAGGAATATGAAACTTTTAGGCGTTTACACGTTGTGTTTATACACCTTTGGTTAGTTAATGGGTTTTAAAGTCTATCGGCTAAAGACCAGAGTACTTTAGTTCCAAAGATAGAGATTAAAGTAAGCTTAGTGTTTATACACAGAGAAATATTCCTCAATCTGCATATATCTTTCTAAGTCTTTCGCAATTATTCACAAATGAAAAATAATGAATAATTTGTAAACTCTGAAAATATTATTTTCAATAGAATTACTGTTCTGTTCTAGATTCGTCGGTATAATCGTCGGTATAATCGTCGATATAATCGACCCGGGTCTTTTCCAAGAGGTGGTCCGGCCTTGACTTCCTTTCGGGAGAGTGTCTCAGACCAATGTTTGCCATGGGAGAAGGAATAGTACCTCCTCGTCTTCTGTGACCAACTGTCCCCAGGCCTAGCCCCATTCCCCGCCCACACGGGGCTCGGAGGGAGAAGCTAGGCACCTTGGGCTGCCACAAACCCTGCCCGCACTAGGAAGGGTGTGGCAGCTGTATATCAGCAGACGACGTCAGGAGGTGCAAAGGCAGCAAGCACTACAGGGCTGCAGGAACCTTTTCGAGGCACACCCCAGCTTTGGGCCGAAGCCCGAGCTCTGGGGAAGCTCGCACAGTAATTTATGAACAAATAATTGCAATATTAATTTTTATTACTTCTTATTAAAGGCATTATAATTATTTTTAGTGTATTGTGAACTTTTAGAAGATGCTGGTGATGCGTTTTTGATCCAGAAAATTTGAGGAAAAACCTAAACTTCCTAAGAACAAATCAGAATATTTTCCTTTTACTTATTAATTTTAGTTGTTTCTTGTTCATTCGTTTTTATTCGCCTTCACTATTACTGGTCATTGTTATTCCTCGTTGTCTTAGTTGTTTATTTTTTTGTACATTTTGAGAGATTGTTAAAAAATATCTAATTCTAAAATTATTTCTGAAGTCGTTGCAAATAAAGATGCTAAAATATTGAGCTTTATTGGACTTTTTTGAAGAGAATATAAGATGGACAATAAAGGTGGTCTTTGAAGGCTTTCGTAGTTTATATGAACTATAAAATGTAGAGATATATAAAAATGTATTTGGGTCTGCCTTCCATAAACTCACCTGATGCTGGCTATAAAAAATAATTTATTGTGTATGTTGAAATGTTGTGTCAGTTTGAATTGGGGCAGTTTGGGTTGTGTCAGGTTGGGTTACGTCAGCTTAGGTTGCATGATCTTGGGCTGAGTCATCTTGAACTACATCAGTTTGGGTGTAATATAATGAATTAGACATGTAAAACACCTGGGTATCTTTACATTGTAGACTTTTCGCCATCCAGGGGCTTAATGAATACAATACGTGGAGATTACCTGAAGATTGTAGAGATATATACAGAAGACAGTAGAAGACGAGGTAATGAGTCGCTCTGCCTAGGAGCAAGTGATGAGTACCGTGGTCTTAAAGAATCTGAACCACAGGCACGAAGATTGGCGCTTATATACCGTAGAGAGGTGAGGCGCAGCAGACGAAGGCACTGTCACTGGTAGGCGGGGTTCTCCAGTGTAAGTAGGTCATGCCCATGAGTTGGTCCAGGAGTTAGCGTCTCCACAACTTACTTGCTAACTCTTGGCCCAACTCTTCGCAATGACCTACTTCCACTTGGGAATCACGCCTATCAGTGACAATGTCCTCGTCTGCTGCGCCTCACCTGACTACGGTATATAAGCGCCGATCTTCCTGTCTGTGCTTCAGATTAAGACCACGGTGCTCATCACTTGCTCCGAGGCCGAGCGACTCATTACCTCGTCTTCCACCGTCTTCTCTGTATATTTATACAGCCTTCAGATTACGTCCATGTTTTATATTAATAAAGCTACTGGAGGGCGAAACGTCTAGAAAGTAAAGAAAACCAGATGTTGCACATGTGTGTATTTCATCACCTTGTCTGTAATATATACCAATGATATACATCTTGGGTGGAATATGGGTCGTATGAGCTAGAACTGTATCAGTTTAGACGGCGTCAGCTGGAGTCTGTATGCAAGGACTGGTCCTAGTTTGTGTGTGTGTGTATATGTGTGTGTATGTGAGACCGTCTGTGTGTGTCTGAACCGTCTATATTTCAGTGGCACAAAAAAATCCACTCCGTCTCCCTACACAAGAAAAAGAAACAAAAAAAAAGAAGCAAAGGGGAAAAAAATTATTCAGACTCATTTTTCCATTGCATGGGAAGCAAAACACAGTTCTGAAACCATGTAACCGAACCTTCCTCCATCCTTCCCTCCATACCTCCTTTTCTCCTTTCATTCGTCCCTCCATACCTCCATCTTTCACACACCACCCATTCTGCATGCTCACACACACACACACAAACACGCACGCACACGATCGGAGAAGGGCAAAGAAGACCGCTGACAGAGTACAGGCTAGGTGGACAAAGGCTACAAACCTCATCAAAGGAGAAAGACCTTGGGGTGAGTATAACGCCAAGCACGTCTCCGGAAACACACATCAACCAGATAACCGCGGCAGCATATGGGCGACTGGCAAACCTAAGATTAGCGTTCCGTTACTTTAACAAGGAATCGTTCAAGACACTGTACACCGTGTACGTCAGGCCCATACTAGAGTATGCAGCACCAGTCTGGAACCCACACCTGGTCAAGCAAGTCAAGAAATTAGAGAAAGTGCAAAGGTTTCCGACAAGGCTAGTTCCACAGCTCAGGGGAATGCCATATGAAGAAAGGTTGAGGGAAATAGGACTACCAACACTGGAGGACAGAAGGGTTAGAGGAGACATGATAACGACATACAAAATACTGCAGGGAATCGACAAGGTAGATAGTGACAGGATGTTCCAGAGGGGGAATACAGAAACAAGGGGACACAACTGGAAGCTGAAGACTCAGATGAGTCAAAGGGATGTTAGGAAGCACTTCTTCAGCCATAGAGTAGTTAGGAAGTGGAATAGTCTAGCGAACGATATAGTGGAGGCGGGAACCATACATAGTTTTAAGACAAGGTATGATAAAGCTCATGGAACAGGGAGAGCAGAGACCCAGTAGCGGACAGCAAAGAGGCGGGGCCAGGAGCTGAGTATCGACCCCTGCAACCACAATTAGGTGAATACAATTAGGTGAGTACACACACAACAGAACCCATGTGCAAAACAATGAAATCCATCAATCGCTCAAGGGACTAAAAGCGGAAGTCGGGACCCGGGGCTCAGCTCTCGCCAGCACGAGGTAGGGGCCCAGGAGCTAGGGTTCAATCCACCCACAAGCACAACAAAACATTCAAAAAAGCATCCATAAAGAGTGAAATCAGTAAAACCAGAGGTTTACCGGATTCATCCTGAATTGAGGAAACAGTGCCAGCTACGACACAGCCGCTGTACACTCTTGAGGAAACAGTGCCAGCTACGACACAGCCGCTGTACACTCTTGAGGAAACAGTGCCAGCTACGACACAGCCGCTGTACACTCTTGAGGAAACAGTGCCAGCTACGACACAGCCGCTGTACACTCTTGAGGAAACAGTGCCAGCTACGACACAGCCGCTGTACACTCTTGAGGAAACAGTGCCAGCTACGACACAGCCGCTGTACACTCTTGAGGAAACAGTGCCAGCTACGACACAGCCGCTGTACACTCTTGAGGAAACAGTGCCAGCTACGACACAGCCGCTGTACACTCTTGAGGAAACAGTGCCAGCTACGACACAGCGCTGTACACTCTTGAGGAAACAGTGCCAGCTACGACACAGCCGCTGTACACTCTTGAGGAAACAGTGCCAGCTACGACACAGCCGCTGTACACTCTTGAGGAAACAGTGCCAGCTACGACACAGCCGCTGTACACTCTGAGGAAACAGTGCCAGCTACGACACAGCCGCTGTACACTCTTGAGGAAACAGTGCCAGCTACGACACAGCCGCTGTACACTCTTGAGGAAACA
>WNWK01003801.1:105000-155987 GCA_009830355.1 Cherax destructor
TGTGTGTGTGTGTGTGTGTGTGTGTGTGTGTGTGTGTGTGTGTACTGAGAGTTTAAATCCCAATTACGGATACTAAAGAAATTTCGACTGGCTATGAGCTGGTGACATGCAGCTTTGATGAGTCTCGTGTAGTCGATAGGTGTCTGTCGACCTGTGTGCCCGACCTAACATGATGACCATAGAGACTGTAGCTTTGTGACGTAAAGGAATGACTATAAACAGGAAATCCTGGGCACGCAACACGTCTCCCCCTCCACTGTATACCCCTCTCATCGTCCTCTCCACACATTCTTTCCCTCCTTCTACCCTCCCCAGCCCTTCCCTCTACACTCCCTCGCTCTTCCTTCTACCCAGAGGCTCACTTCCAGGGCCGCTGGTTCTTACAGCCATCATAACTTCAGTGGGTATAATGGGCGCAATTTTAACCCCCAGAGGAAAATGTTCGTGTAAAATTGGACGAACATGTAAAAGTGAAAAACTGGGAAGTGCAGTAACTGGTCCCGGGAGCTGAGAATTCATTGCCTTTTTCCCTATTTTACGTCCTCCCTTCCCCCTCCTTTACACTTATCTCTCCATCTCACCCTCCCTTCCTTCCTTTCCTCCTTCCTTCAGACTTCCTCCTTCCTTCAGACTTCCTCCTTCCCTCTCATTCCTTTCCCCCCTTCCTCCTCCTCTACCCAATCTAACAACCCACCTTGCTACCCTTCTCCCTTCTTCGCTTTCCCACACCCTCCACTACCCCTCCCCCTAATCCCTCCCTACCTTAGCCCTATCCTAAATTCCTCCCTGCCTCCCCCTTCCAACCCCCATACCATAAAAGCTTGCAGGAACTCATGCAATTATAACAAAGTATAAGAAGCTGGCGCTTAAATTTCTGACTGAGAGTCTTACAGGGAAATTTCATAATGGAGTGGCAGGGAAAATTAAATTAAAAAAAAAAAACCGCGATTGTTCTTTGCATACCGTCCCTCTGTATGCATGTATGTATGTATGTATGTATGTATGTATGTATGTATGTATGTATGTATGTATGTATGTATGTATGTATGTATGTATGTATGTATGTATGTAGGCATGTATGTATGTATGTATGTATGTATGTATGTATGTATGTATGTATGTATGTATGTATGTAGGTCTGTATGTATGTATGTATGTATACATATGTATGTATGTATGTATGTATACATATGTATGTATGTATGTAGGCATGTATGCATATATGTATGCATGCATGTATGTATGTATGTATGTATGTATGTATGTATGTATGTATGTATGTATACATGTATTTATGTATGCATGTGTGTATGTATGTATGTATGTATGTATGTATGTATGTATGTATGTATGTATGTATGTATGTATGTATGTATGTACTCACCTAGTTGTGGTTGCAGGGGTCGATTCACTGCTCCTGGCCCTGCCTCTTCACTGGTCGCTTCTAGGTCACTCTTTCTGCTCCATGAGTTATATCATACCTCTTCTTAAAGCTATGTATGGATCATGCCTCCACTACATCACTTCCCAGACTACTCCACTTCCTGACAACTCTGTGACTGAAGAAATACTTCCTAACATCACTGGGATTCATCTGAGTCTTCAACTTCCAACTGTGACCCTTTTTTGCTGTGTCCCATCTCTGGAACATCCTGTCTCTGTCCACCTTGTCGATTCCTCTCAGTATTTTATATGTCGTTATCATATCCCCCCTATCTATCCTGTCTTCCAGGAGAGATAGGGGGGATTTCCCTTCACCTCTCCTCGTAGGACATACCCCATAGCTAAGGGACTAGTCTTGTTGCAAATCTTTGCATTTTTTTCTAGTTTCCTTACGTGATTGGTTAGGTGTGGGTTCCAGATTGGTGCTGCATACTCCAATATGGGCCTAACGTAAACAGAGTACAGGGTCCTGAACGATTCCTTATTAAGATGTCGGAATGCTGTTCTTTTGTTTGCCAGGCGCCCGTATGCTGCAGCAGTTATTTGGTTGATGTGCTCCTCAGGAGATGTGCCTGGTGTTATAATCACCCCAAGATCTTTTTCCTTGAGTGAGGTTTGTAGTCTCTGGCTCCCTAGACTGTACTCCGTCTGCGGCCTTCTTTGCCCTTCCTCAATCTTCATGACTTTGCACTTGGTGGGGTTGAACTCCAAGAGCCAGTTGCTGGACCAGGCCTGCAGCCTGTCCAGATCCCTTTGTAGTTCTGCCTGATCCAGGTCCGATTGGATTCTTCTCATCAACTTCACATCATCTGTAAACAGGGACACTTCGGAGTCTATTACTTCCGTCATGCCGTTCACAAATACCAGAAACAGCACCGGTCCTATTACTGACCCCTGTGGAATCCCGCTCGTTACAGGCGCCCACTTTGACACCTCGCCACGTACCATGACTCGCTGTTGTCTTCCTTACAGGTATTCCCTGAGCCATTGTAGTGCCTTCCCTGCTATCCTTGCCTGGTCCTCCAGCTTTGGCACTAATCTCTTGTGTGGAACTGTGTTAAACGCCTTCTTGCAATCCAAGAAAATGCAATCTACCCACCCCTCTCTCTCTCGTCTTACTGCTGTCACCCTGTCATAGAACTCCAGTAGGTTTGTGACACAGGATTTCCCGTCCCTGAAACCGTGCTGGCTGTCGTTGATAAGCTCATTCCTTTCTAAGTGCTCCACCACTATTCTCCTGATAATCTTCTCCATGACCTTGCATAATATACATGTCAGTGACACTGGTCTGTAGTTTAATGCTTCGTGTCTGTCTCCTTTTTTAAAAATTGGGACTACATTTGCTGTCTTCCATACCTCAGGTAGTCGCCCTGTTTCGATAGATATGTTGAAGATTGTTGTTAGTGGTACATATAGCTCCTCTGCTCCCTCTCTCAGGACCCATGGAGAGATGTTATTTGGCACCATCGCGTTTGAGGTATCTAGCTCGCTTAGCATGCTCTTCACTTCTTCTTCGGTTGTATGTATTGTGTCCAACACTTGTTGGTGTACCCCACCTCTCCGTCTTTGTGGAGTCCCGTCTGTCTCCTCGGTGAACACTTCTTTGAATCTCATGTTGAGCTTCTCACATACTTCTACTGATTATCTGGTCCTTGACTGTTGTTTTCCTCTGATGTGGCTGTACAACAGCTTCGGGTCAGATTTGGCTTTCACTGCTATGTTATTTTCGTGTTGTCGTTGGGTCTCCCTTCTTACCTGTGCATATTCATTTCTGGCTCTATGACTGCTCTCCTTATTCTCCTGGGTCCTTTGCCTTCTATACTTCTTCCATTCTCTAGCACACTTGGTTTTGGCTTCTCTACACCTTTGGTTGAACCAAGGGCTCATCCTGGTTTTCACGTTATTTCTGTTACCCTTAGGTACAAACCTCTCCTCAGCTTCCTTGCATATTGTTGTCACATATTACATCATCTCATTTACTGACTTCCCTGCCAGTACTCTGTCCCAATGAACCCTGTGCAGGAAATTCTTTATGCCTGCGTAGTCCCCTTTCTCGTAGTTTGGCTTCATTCGTTCTGCCCTTTCTGCTTCCCTCTCCACTTGTAACTCTACTATGTATTCGAAGTTCAGAACCACGTGATCACTGGCCCCGAGGGTGCCTTTCATATGTGATGTCCCCAATATCTGCGCTACTCAAGGTGAATACTAGGTCCAGTCTCGATGGTTCATCCTCTCCTCTCTCTTTGGTAGTGTCCCTTACGTGTTGGTACATGAGGTTTTCCAGTACCACCTCCATCATCTTAGCCCTCCACGTTTCTGGGCCCCCATGTGGCTTCAGGTTCTCCCAGTCAATTTCCTTGTGATTGAAGTCCCCCATAATTAGCAGCTTTGCCCAGCTCGCATGAGCCCTTCTGGCCACTTTGGCCAGTGAATGTATGTATGTATGTATGTATGTATGTATGTATGTATGTATGTATGTATGTATGTATGTATGTATGTATGTATGTATGTGTGTGTGTGTGTATTTATGTATGTGTGTATTTATGTATGTATGTATGTATGTATGTATGTATGTATGTATGTATGTATGTATGTATGTGTGTGTGTGTGTATTTATGTATGTATGTATGTATGTATGTATGTATGTATGTATGTATGTATGTATGTATGTATGTATGTATGTATGTATGTATATTTGTATGTATGCATGTATGCATGTATGTATGTATGTATGTTTGTTAGAGACTTAAAAATTGTTCTCACTCATGAGGATTTTTTTGGTCTCTAACATCTCTAATATCTCTACTGTCTCTAGCGATTTTCATGTCTCTAGTGTCTCTATCGTCTCTAATGTCTCTAACATATCTAATGTCTCTAACGTCTTTAATGTCTATAATGTCTCTAACGTCTCTGATGTCTCAAACATCTCTAATATATTTAATGTCTTTAACGTTTTTAATGTCTCTAACATCTCTAATGTCTCTATCGTCTCTAACGTCTCCAATGTCTCTAACGTCTGTTAACGTCTCTAATGTCTCTAACGTCTTTACGTCGTCTCCGGAGGATTCAAGCTTCCATACTATTAAGTTTTTGAAGAGTTATGAGGAGCCATCAATTTTTTTTTAGCTGGGCTTGATGGAGGGTCACGGTCAAGGCCATTAAGTATATAAGCTAACAGATATGGCGGGGGTAAAAAGGAACTCTGACAGTGAATTGTAACACACTAGTACACGACTGGGTCATCACAGATTAATAGCACTAAATAATTATAGCCCTAAATAAATAATAATAATAATAATAATAATAATAATAATAATAATAATAATAATAATAATAATAATAATAATAATAATAATAATAATAATAATAATAATAATAATAAAATAATAATGGTGGAAACAATTCAGGCTAGAAGTAGGTCATATCTGGTCGGGAAAAGAAAAAGAGTTTTCAGCAATCTGGGCTGGTCTTGGTGACCTTCAGGACCACATTCTGGTTTTAAAACGTTTGACCTCTTTGCTGAGGTAAGACATCACGTTAGTCGGAGCGGGAACACTGGGAGTTAAAAGGTCCCCAGACAAATGTTTTTCAACCAATTTCCTCCGAAGACGTAGAATATCAATGGGAAGTTTTTAACTGCTCGCGAATTGATTTTCTTTTAAAAGTGAATAAAAATATATAGCTGGTTTTAGCCTCCTCGTTACGCCCCCTGAAGTTCGTGGATCGTACTGAATCGTACGTATTTTGCGGTAAGTTGAATGAAAATGGATGACGTGGAGAAAATGTAATTTCTCGCCTAGGTGTTTGTTGCTGTCGGTAGTGGAGGGGGCTATTTGTGAATTGTTCTAGACACAGTACTGTGGCTTCTAGTTTTCAAGAACCGCATGTGAACTGAATGACGTCCGTGTCGTATGTTATTCTCGCATATATGTGTATGGGTGGCACTCAAGAATCAATGTAAAGGAAATGTTTGGAAAAAAAATACGCACATCACTTGTCGAATACGTTACTCCAGCGGAGTGCGATACAATATATTAAAATCACTAGACATAAAATATTCATGATACACTGGCAAACTTATAAAAAAAAAATACATGACTTGATATATTGCATAGAAAAGCGGTTTAAAATAAATGTTGGGCCAGAGAATTAAAACAAAAGCAAAGGAAAGGTTCAAAGAACAGCAACAAATTTGCTGTAGTATGAATAAATTTAAAGAAAATTACGAGAACCGAAACTCACAACACTGAAGGAGACTTTATAATGGCATACAAAATACTACAATGAAACTACAAGGCAAATCAAGGCATAATGTATGGCAGCCGGAAGACGAAATCAGTGGCCACAGAAGCAAGTTAATACAAACTGTGAAGAGGTTGAATGGTGGAGTAAATGAGGTAGTGGAGAAAAAAAATCAAGTCACAAATAACCCGAACATAGGAGAAGGAAACTTATGAAGACGTTTCGCTCCGACTTGGACTATTGACTAGTCACAAGTTAATGGTACAAGTCGGAACGAAATGTCGTCACGAGTTTCAGTCTGCTGTGGGCGGGTTACTTGTTGCAGCCACGGCATTGTGTCTTTTTATTATTTTTTACAAGTCAACGACGGGTCGGCTTTATGACGCTCTATTTTGAGCGAAACGTTGTCTGCGGACCAAGTTTTACTCTGCAAGTAATTTTTTTTTTTGCCAAGTATGTCGGCAAGTCTTTCCATCCAACAACTACACAAGATTCGAAGCCCAGGAACTAGAACTCAACCTACGTCAACATAAGCAGACAAGAACACACAGGACAACCTGGTGAAGAACTTAAGCTGTGTGTGTGTGTGTGTGTGTGTGTGTACTCACCTATTTGGACCAACCTATTTGTGGTTGCTGGGGTCGAGTCACAGCTCCTGGCTGTGACTCGGCTCCTTCCCATGAGCTTTATTGTAATCTCTTCTTATAGCTATGCATAGATCCTGCCTCCATTACACTACTCTCCAGATTGTTCCACTTCTTGACAACTCTGTGTGTGTGTGTGTGTGTACTCACCTAATTGTGGATTCAGGGGTCGAGTCATAGCTCCTGGCCCCGCCTCTTCACTGGTCACTACTGGGTCACTCACTCCCTGCTCTGTGAGCTTTATCACACCTCTTCTTAAAACAATGTATGGATCCTGCCTCCACCACCTCACTTTAAAGACTATTCCACTGCCTGACAACCATGACTGAAGAAATACTTCCTAACATCTCTGTGACTCGTCTGAGTATTCAACTTCCAATTGTGATCCCTGTCGCTGTGTCCCATCTCTGGAACATCTTATCTCTGTCCACCTTGTCGATTCCTCTCAGTATTTTATATGTTGTTATCATGTCCTCCCTGTCCCTCCTATCCTCCAGTGTCGTCAGGTCAATTTCCCATAACTTCTCCTCGTAGGACATGCACCTTAGCTCCGGGACTAGTCTCGTTGCAAACCTTTGCATTTTCTCTTATTTCCTGACGTGCTTTGCTAGGTGTGGGTTTAAAACTGGTGCTGCATACTCTAATATTAGGCCTGGCGTACACAGTGTACAGAGTCATGAACGACTCCTTACTGAGATGTCGGAAAGCTATTCTTAGGTTTGCTAGTCGCCCATATGCTGCAGCAGTTATTTGGTTGATGTGCACCTCAGGAGATATGTTCGGTATTATACTCACCCCAAGATCCTTTTCCTTGAGTGAGGTTTGTAGTCTTTGGCCCCCTAGGCTGTATTCTGTCTGCAGTCTTCTTTGACCTTCCCCGATCTTCATGACTTTGCACTTGGCGGGGTTGAACTCCAGGAGCCAGTTGCTAGACCAGGCCTGTAGTCTGTCCAGATCCTTTTGTAGTCCTGCCTGAATTCTCACTAACTTTACATCGTCTGGAGAGACACTTCTGAGTCTATTCTTTCCGTCATATCGTTCACATATACCAGAAACAGCACCGGTTGAGGAACTGACCCCCGTGGATCCCGCTCGTCACAGGCGCCCACTCCGACACCTTGTCACGTAATATGACTCGTTGTTGCCTTCCTGTCAGGTATTCTCTGATCCATTACAGTGCCTTCCCCGTTATACCTGCCTGCCTGGTCCTTCTGCTTTTGCTGTGTGTGTGTGTGTGTGTGTGTGTGTGTGTGTGTACTCACCTAATTGTACTCACCTAATTGTGGTTGCAGGGGTCGAGACTCAGCTCCTGGCCCCGCCTCTTCGCTGTCCGCTACTGGGTCTCTGCTCTCCCTGCTCCATGAGCTTTATCATACCTCGTCTTAAAACTATGTATGGTTCCTGCCTCCACTATATCTTTCTCTAGACTATTCCACTTCCTGACAACTCTGTGGCTGAAGAAATGCTTCCTAACATCCCTTTGACTCATCTGAGTCTTCAGCTTCCAGTTGTGTCCCCTTGTTTCTGTGTTCCCTCTCTGGAACATCCTATCCCTGTCTACCTTGTTGATTCCTCGCAGTATTTTGTATGTCGTTATCATGTCTCCTCTGACCCTTCTTTCCTCCAGTGTTGTTAGTCCTATTTCCCTCAACCTTTCTTCATAGGACAGACCCCTGAGTTGTGGAACTAGCCTTGCCGTGTGTGTGTGTGTGTGTGTGTGTGTGTAATAAGCAGTAAACAAAGGATTATACAGTATTTACAGACAGAATTACATTACGTATACGTACAGATTAATCCACAGAGATCCTGACCTTCAACACCCAGGGTCCCTTTTCTTGTTTCAACACACAGGGTCCCTTTTCTTGTTTCAACACACAGGGTCCATTTTCTTGCTTCAACTCACATGGTCCCTTTTCTTGCTTCAACACACATGGTCTTTTTTCTTGCTTCAACACACAGGATCCCTTTTCTTGCTTCTGCACACATGTATTTTAGAGTCTAAGCACACACGAGGGACTCATACCATGATACATGTGGAGTTCATACGTGTCCGGCAGACGCACATACAGTTACATGATATATAAAACGACAATATAAAAAAGAAGCCAGCGTATAGAGGATTCAGGACTGGAAGTTCCATTTGCTGGTTCTGCGATTACAGCCGCAATCCCACTAATGGCTGCCGAGATTAATTAGTAAAGGCAGCCGCAGCGCTGTCTCCTGGTGGTGTGCTATTTCCACGCGTCACTGTGAGAATGTTCTCCCTTCCGTGGGAATGTCCTCCCCAGGGAGGAATGTAGTCTCCAGGGAAAACCGTTTTCTCTCCTTTGGGAAAGGTGCCCTGTCAGAAAATGGGGCGTCCGGTGGAAGCCCAGTGCTACTCGTGGAATGTTGTCCAAATGAGAAAACTCTCCATTGGAAATACTGTCTCTCCCATTGGAATGTTGTGCGTCCCGTGGGAATGATCTCCGTCCCGTGGGAATGTTGTCTGTTCACTGAGAATGTTGTCTCATGGGGAAAGCAATCCTCCAATTAAAGTTTATCATATAAAAAGAATGCTTCCCCCTCACGTATGAATATTGTCCTCTGGAAAAGATATCCCGTTAGAATGTTGTCTATCTTTTGGGAATGTTTCAGCGTGCCGTAGGAATGTTGTCAGAGTGCCATGGGATGCTGTAGAGACGTGGAAGGTTGGCCCTCACAGGGTTAATTATTTTGAGGATATTTTTTTTCACTGTAAATGTTCAAGAATGAAACCAGCTGAGCGTTCATGTCGGTTACTTATTTGTCTGGTCTAGGACTATCTATTTTATTACTGTGATGAGTTAACTACATGTGCAATATTTAGGTATCTTAATTGTCTTTATATTCGACAATAATATATCTAAGTGTGGTACATGTGTCTTCCTCATGACGTCGATACAAGAGATACCTCAAGATACCTCAAATGAAAAGCAGATGAGTGATGGATACTCTGAGAGGGAACTCAGTGTAAAGTGACCGCGACTCTTCAACGCCCTTCATGCATAAAGTGTATTACCAAGTTCTTAGTTGTCTTCAAGAGAGACCTCGACAGATTCCTCCAAACAGTTCTTGATTAGTCGGGTAGTGGTGTATAGGGTGGACTGCGGACTGCGAGCACTAACAGTTTAATCGATCAGGCCAGCAACCAGGAGGCTTAGCCTGGGGCTGGACAGCGGGAGCGATGATGACTTCCGGAAGTGACTCCGGATAACATCTGTGGGCAAATATTTAATCTCAGCGAGAACTTCCTCTATCCCGTGGGAAAATATATATCACCGTGAGAAATTTCTCTAATCCGTGGGAAAATATACTCTCCGTGAGAACTTCATATAAAAAATGATGAAAAAAATGATCACAAAGACAAGTTCGTCCATCCCGCAGGAAAATATCTATCCGCTGGGGCCCGGAACACCCTACAGGTAGACTACAGGTAGACTCCCAATGATAACTCTGAATAACTCGTGAGAATGCTTAAAAAAAGATCATGAATGCTTTGATAACGAGATACAGTGTGAGAATACCGACAAACGAAAGTTGATAAAGCTACGAACAGTAACCGGAGACATCAATAAAACCACGAACCGTAACCGGAGACATCAATAAAACAACGAACCGTAACCGGAGACATCAATAAGGCCACGAAATGTAACCGGAGACATCAATGAAACCACGAACCGTAACCGGAGACATCAATAAAACCACGAACCGTAACCGGAGACATCAATAAAACCCCGAACCGTTACCGGAGACATCAATAAAGTGTCCGACTGCTGCTGTTTTATCTTTATAAACTATTATTTTTGCCTTTGTTGTTTCGTTATTTCATTTTCACTTTATTTCGTGCACTTATAAATTTCTATTCTCTTTATATTCGATACAATTATCATCATATTTATTTGATCTAAAATATGTCATTCTGAAATACCATTTAATATTTTGTCTCTTATCACAAGGCAATTGTCTAAACAACAAACGATTGCTATAACATACTCCTATAATTTTTATCTCATTGAAATAAATAATTACTCCATAACAGAGTAACTACGCCTAAATACTGACCAATAAGTTGCTTTCAACAATAATCGCCTGGCGAGTTGTTTTATTGGATTTAAATCCCATCGACTACGCATGGTCATTAAGGCTACGTAACACAGATATATGGCTAGTTGGTTAATTGAGTTGAAAGCCTATCGACTACACGATAGGGAATAAAGTAAACTCTCAGTGTATATACACTTAGAGGAATAAGCCTCTTCGTTTAAATACTCACGCATACTTTTAATATCTAATGTAGGGACTTAAATTCTCAGCGTAAATACACGGATAGATACACACCTCTCTGTGTAAATACCTTTTTTTATAGCTGTGAAACACTTAACTACTTACAGATACTCTCCAATAATTACATTTTCATGCCAGTATTACTTTGAATAACTACAAAATATTACGTACCCTAATGTTACCTTGTAGTTGTATGTTGTTTGAGTCTTTCAATCCCTTTTTCCCACCTAATGTGAAGAAATAATTGGATAACAGAAAACTGTTTTTGAGGGGAAACATGAAATAATGTGAGGGGAAAAGGATGAGGGGAGCAGGACGAGAGGAGCAGGGCGAGGCTCAACACTAGTAGCGGATCGATTCTCCTACTATTATATCGCGATCAGACACTGCCTGATTGTACTCACTTAGCCCACGCCTAGAACTGGGTGAGGGAGCAGTGAGCGCTTAGAACGCTGTAACGAAGGAAGTACTGAGGATGTAGCGAGCGCTTAGAACGTGCTAAGGCCCAAAGGAGTACATGAAGCGCACCTAGCAGAAGTAGCGAGTGCAAGGAACACAACAATCAAGAAAGTAGTAAAGAGAAACACCCTGCTCAGGTTCATGTGCAAATATAGCTAGGCCCAAGGGAGTCATCAGTCAAATCATTCACCAGATGATTGATGGGTGAGAGGTGGAGCCAAGGACCAGGAGTTTATTCCTCTCTAACACGCATATGTGATTACACACAGGCAACCGTGAGCAAAGTGGAAGGCTTTGTAAGGGGATTAGTGGAGGGGCAACTCAATTCTTGGCTTCAGATCGCGATATTGACCAACCCCAAGAGGATCAGGTAGGCTTAAAAGATGAGTAAAATACGGGACTCGAAGCTGGGACTCAGTAACTGGGAATGCACAACAGGATATATACACACTGAGAGGTGCATGTCTGTCAGTGTATATTTTCTGAGAGTTTATTTTAATCCCTACTTTAGGGATTAAAATATTCTTGACTATTGATGAAAAGATAATATGTAATCGTAATGACCATCGTGATAGACTTTAAGCCCCTTTAACCAAGCAACCAACCAGGAATGCAGCTGAGTACAATCAGGTGAATACACGAGGTGAATACCACCATGTGAATATAACTAGGTAAGTTAATAATCGTATATGATAAAAAATGGCTTAGACTCATTAAAGGGAATAATAAAATACATAAGCAAGGTACATTGCATTACGATCTTGCTTGCAAACAGCGAGGCAATGAACCTAACTTTCGTTGCACTAAACGGAGATCTAGACAAAGCTCAAGGCACAGTTAAGTTGGTGAGTACCCATGATGCATAAAGTCGGGGATTATAACTTGGTAAGTTATGATTTAGGACAATATGCAGAAAGTTTTCCAAACATAAACTTACGTTTTTACAAAGTTTTGCAACGTACACGGATGTGGTACAATTTCGTCGTATACAGATTTAACCAAGGACATAGTCTGACAATGTGCCTCATTTCTGACGATATCGTAATAACAAGATTCCAAACAAATCACGGAACGGGTGGGGCTTGAACCCATGGCAGGTGAATCCTAAAACTCACAGGCCAGTGCGCTAACCACTCGGCCGTGATTTCGCTTATTTCTATTGGCACTCGCAACAAAATACTCAAAATTTCGAAAAAAAAACTACACCTTTCTTAAAAAAAGATACAATGGCGTTGTTCTGCCGCGTCATTAAGGAGATACTTAAACAGCCTTAGTATCTGGTGGGGAAGTTTGCCCATTCAGTGAGGCAGCTGCCGTAGTCTTCCTCATCGCCCACCTAATGTTCAATTTTCCAGAAAGTTACGACGAGAAGTTACGGTTGACATAGCAGAGTTTATTTTCCTGGCGAGTACATGAGAGTGTGTTATATATATATATATATATATATATATATATATATATATATATATATATATATATATATATATATATAGTCGTGCCGATTAGGTAAAACTTGCGATTTTGGCTTAAATAGCAACGCTCACCTTGCCATATAAGACAAGTGAAAATTTGTGTATGCAATAATTTCGCCAAAATCATTCTGAACCTAACGAAAAAAATATATTTCATTGTGTTTGTTTATTATTAAATTAATGTTAACGTATCTAAACTATATTTTGTTGGGTTAGGCTAAATTAAATTGCGCTTGTTGTAATAAGGTTAGGTAGGTTTTCAAAGTTTCTCTTGGTACAAAATTATAAATTTTTACATTAACATAAATGAAAAAATATATCTTTAAACGTATAAGAGAAAATTTTAGAAAGGACTTAATTTTAAATGAGTTCTTGCTAATTGACCAGTTTTACCTAATCGGCACGACATATATATATATATATATATATATATATATATATATATATATATATATATATATATATATATATATATATATATATATATATATATATATATATATATATATATATATATATTTTTTTTTTTTTTTTTTTATTTTTATTAACACATCGGCCGATTCCCACCAAGGCAAGGTGGCCCGAAAAAGAAAAACTTTCATCATCATTCACTCCATCACTGTCTTGCCAGAAGGGTGCTTTACACTACAGTTATAAAACTGCAACATTAACACCCCTCCTTCAGAGTGCCGGCACTGTACTTCCCATCTCCAGAACTCAAGTCCGGCCTGCCGGTTTCCTGAATCCTTCATAAATGTTACTTTGCTCACACTCCAACAGCACGTCAAGTATTAAAACCATATGCCTCCATTCACTCCTATCAAATACGCTCACACATGCTTGCTGGAAGTCCAAGCCCCTCGCACACAAAACTTCCTTTACCCCCTCCCTCCAACATTTCCTAGGCCGACCCCTACCCCGCCTTCCCTCCACTACAGATTTATACACTCTCGAATTCACTCTGTCTCGTTCCATTCTCTCTACATGTCCAAACCACCTCAACAACCCCTCCTCAGCTCTCTGGACAATCGTTTTGGTAATCCCGCACCTCCTCCTAATTTCCAAACTCCGAATTCTCTGCATTATATTCACACCACACATTGACCTCAGACATGACATCTCCACTGCCTCCAGCCTTCTCCTCGTTGCAACATTCATCACCCATGCTTCACACCCATATAAGAGCGTTGGTATAACTATACTCTCATACATTCCCCTCTTTACTTCCATGGACAAGGTTCTTTGTCTCCACAGACTCCGAAGTGCTCCACTCACCCTTTTCCCCTCATCAATTCTATGATTCACCTCATCCTTCATAGACCCATCCGCCGACATGTCCACTCCCAAATATCTGAATACATTCACCTCCTCCATACTCTCTCCCTCCAATCTGATATCCAATCTTTCGTCACCTATTCTTTTTGTTATCCTCATCACCTTACTCTTTCCTATATTCACTTTCAATTTTCTTCTTTTACACACCCTACCAAATTCATCCACCAACCTCTGCAGCTTCTCTTCAGAATCTCCCAAAAGCACAGTGTCATCAGCAAAAAGCAACTGTGACAACTCCCACTTTGTATTTGCTTCTTTATCTTTTAGCCCAACACCTCTTGCTAAGACCCTCGCATTCACTTCTCTTACAACCCCATCTATAAATATATTGAACAACCACGGTGACATCACACATCCTTGTCTAAGGCCCACTTTTACTGGGAAATAGTCCCCTTCCCTCCTACACACTCTAACCTGAGCCTCACTATCCTCATAAAAACTCTTCACTGCTTTCAGTAACCTTCCTCCTATTCCATACACCTGCAACATCTGCCACATTGCCCCCCTATCTAGCCTATCATACGCCTTTTCCAAATCCATAAATGCCACAAAAACATCTTTACCCTTATCCAAATACTGTTCACCTATATGTTTCACTGTAAACACTTGGTCTACACACCCCTACCTTTCCTAAAGCCCCTTGTTCATCTGCTATCCTGCTTTCTGTTTTACTCTTAATTCTTTCAATAATAACTCTACCATACACTTTACCAGGTACACTCAACAGACTTATTCCCCTATAATTTTTGCACTCTCTTTTGTCCCCTTTGCCTTTATACAAAGGAACAATACACGCTCTCTGCCAATCCCTAGGTACCTTACCCTCTTCCATACATTTATTTAATAATAGCACCAACCACTCCAAAATTATATCCCCACCTGCTTTTAACATTTCTATCTTTATCCCATCAATCCCAGCTGCCTTACCCCTTTCATTCTACCCACTGCCTCACGAACTTCCCTACACCCACAACTGGCTCTTCCACACTCCTACAAGATGTTATTCCTCCTTGCCCTACACACGAAATCACAGCTTCCTGTCTTCATCAACATTTAACAAATCCTCAAAATATTCTCTCCATCTTCCCGATACCTCTAACTCTCCATTTAATAACTCTCCTCTCCTATTTTTAACTGTCAAATCCATTTGTTCTCTAGGCTTCCTCAACTTATTAATCTCATTCCAAAACTTTTTCTTATTTTCAACAAAATTTGCTGATAACATCTCACCCACTCTCTCATCTGCTCTCTTTTTACATTGCTTCACCACTCTTTTAACTTCTCTTTTCTCTCCATATACTCTTCCCTCCTTGCATCACTTCTACTTTGAAAAAACCTCTCATATGCTAACTTTTTCTCCTTACTACTCTCTTTACATCATCATTCCACCAATCGCTCCTCTTCCCTCCCGCACCCACTCGCCTGTAACCACAAACTTCTGCTGAACACTCTAACACTACATTTTTAAATCTACCCCATACATTTTCGACCCCATTGCCTACACTCTCACTAGCCCATATATCCTCCAATAGTTGTTTATATCTTACCCTAACTGCCTCCTCTTTTAGTTTATAAACCTTCACCTCTCTTTTACTTACTGATTCTATTTTCCTTGTATCCCATCTACCTTTTACTCCCACTGTAGCTATAACTAAAAAGTGATCTGATATATCTGTAGCCCCTCTGTAAACATGTACATCCTGAAGTCTACTCAACAGTCTTTTATCTACCAATACATAGTCCAACAAACTACTGTCATTACGCCCTACATCATATCTTGTATACTTATTTATCCTCTTTTTCTTAAAATATGTATTACCTATAACTAAACCCCTTTCTATACAAAGTTCAATCAAAGGGCTCCCATTATCATTTACACCTGGCACCCCAAACTTACCTACTACACCCTCTCTGCATGTTTCTCCCACTTTAGCATTTAGGTCCCCTACCACAATTACTCTCTCATTTGGTTCAAAAGTTCCTATACATTCGCTTAACATCTCCCAAAATCTCTCTCTCTCCTCTACACTCCTCTCTTCTCCAGGTGCATACACGCTTATATACCTTATATACCTTATATACGCTTATATACCTGGATAACAGGTATATCTAGCTACTTCTACTTACACTTTAGGTCACACTACACTGGCATACACATGCATATATATACATACACACATCTAGGTTTTTCTTCTTTTTCTTAATAGCTCTTGTTCTTTTTATTTTCTCTATTGTCCATGGGGAAGTGGAAAAGAATCTTTCCTCCGTAAGCCATGCGTGTCGTATGAGGCGACTAAGATGCCGGGAGCAATGGGCTAGTAACCCCTTCTCCTGTACAAATCTACTAAAAACGAGAAGAAGAAAAACTTTATAAAATTGGGTTGTCTGAATGTGCGTGTATGTAGTGCGGATGATAAGAAAGAGATGATTGCCGATGTTATGAATGAAAAGAAGTTGGATGTCCTGGCCCTAAGCGAAACAAAGCTGAAGGGGGTAGGCGAGTTTCAGTGGGGAGAAATAAATGGGATTAAGTCAGGAGTATCTGAGAGAGTTAGAGCTAAGGAAGGGGTAGCAATAATGTTGAAGGATCAGTTATGGAAGGAAAAGAGGGAATATAAATGTGTAAATTCAAGGATTATGTGGATTAAAATAAGGGTCGGATGCGAAAAGTGGGTCATATATATATATATATATATATATATATATATATATATATATAGGATGGGGTCCACCTCTGGTGTCAATTGTGGGACCCATTGCCTCGGAGAAGTGGATAAAAAGACTTCAAGGAAGAATATTTAGATTTCTTTCTGAAGCCATTTGAATATTCCACTTCCCCTACTACCCCATCTTTTTTTTTTATACAAACTTTATTTCAAGACAAAATACAAAATACAATGGGGAGTAAAACAACATAGATAACAACTCAGAGCTACATGTCAAATACTTATATATATATATATATATATATATATATATATATATATATATATATATATATATATATATATATATATATATATCGCCGAGGGGGCGATGGCCTCCCGAAATCACCATCAGGTAAGCTACTGGTAATGCGTAAGTTAAATTTTCCTGCCTCTTACGCTCCCTCCGGACACACCGTCGGCAGGAAAAACCTGGTGAGCAGGATTTTCCTTGTGTTCAGGAAAAAAATGTACTAGGATGTTTTAAGAGAGAAAAAAGTGGAAGTTGAGTTTCGACTTAACACGGCTGCTGGAATTGTGTATTATTTGTTTATTCTGCTGTTTGTTTATGTTTGTTGTGGATTGTTGATGTTGTTGTTTTGTTGCGGATTGTTGTTGTTGTCGTTTTGTTGCTGTTTTGTTCCGGTTTGTTGATGTTGCTGATTTCTTTTTGCTATTTTTTTTGTTAAAGTTGTTGTTGTTGATGCTTTTGTTGCTGTTAGCGTTATTGTTTGTGTTGCTGTTGTTGATATCGTTTTTGCTATCGCCTTATTTCTTTTTCTTTTTCGCTTTCCTTATTTGTATTACTCCATAATTTATCATTTTTGTTGAATCGATAATGAAAAACACACAATAAAACACCCAGCAAGACTTACGCAAAACTTCAACCCGACTAAACACCTGGAGAATTTAACCAAACAGCGACGCCGTTACGCAGGCGGACGGCGACGCTTCAAGGCAATACCTGCTGGCTTCTTCCTTCCAAAATGCGGTTAGCTCCGCTACTGCTAAATCTCGGCCGCGCTACAGCCTTAATATATGATTAATTTTAATTCATGCAAATTCATTCCGGGGGCAAGGTGAAAAATGGAGCTTTAAATATAATGCCCCAAGCCAAGCCTAACTCAGAGCTGGGAATGATGGAATTATGCACTTTTGCTGCCTAATTTGTTTTGTTTGTTTATTGTTATTTATTATTATTATTATTATTATTATTATTATTGTTATTATTATTATTACTATTGTTGTTGTTGTTGTTTGTTGTCATTGTTTTTATTGCTGTTATGTAACATGCTAAGAGTATTTTACAATTTATTAGGCATATGTCAGACACCCATATAGGCATGCCTTTCCGACCAGCGAACCAGGTGCTAAGAGTATAACGAATAAGGGCCCTCTCGTTATTGTAGCGCCTTGGTTCAACCAGCCAATCACAAGGAAGCCCGCAATGTGAGACTCGATGTGAAACGACAACAAGACTTAGAGGTACTGATGCCAGTGTTGATTCACACTTGTGAATCACACTGGCATACCTCCAAGTCTGGTCGAGACGGTACTCAGTGTGTCTCTTGTTTGCATTGCCTTTCTGTTCATATATATATTATATATATATATATATATATATATATATATATATATATATATATATATATATATATATATGCTAAAAGATCACAGTAAACAGGTGATATCAAAATATGCAAGACAACCACTATGAAAAATAGAGAATTCCAAGCGCTTTCGTGACTACTCACATTATCAAGGAACTATAAAGGAAACATGACAAGAAGGCTTATATAAGGGGCAAGACTACACCTCATAGTCACATTACACTAACAAAGACTACACCTCACAGTAGCGTAACATCGCACGACTCTGTGAAGAATTAAGATTAGTCCAATTTATCATTAAATTCTTCCCAAATTTTATTAATTATAAATGAATCCAATTTATATAAACCAAAAGAAATATTCATATTATTTTCAAAACTGCTTTTTATGAAACATGATTCTATTATATTCCTTTCAACCATGGACTTGCTTGATACAACCTTCTCAGCATTTAGAAAATCAATTGGATGGTTAATATCTCTCACATGAATAAATAGAGCATTAGAATCTTGTCCAGTTCTAATGCTATATTTATGTTGTTTTAATTTTAAAAGTCTTGAACTAAGATTAAAACAACATAAATATAGCATTAGAACTGGACAAGATTCTAATGCTCTATTTATTCATGTGAGAGATTTTAACCATCCAATTGATTTTCTAAATGCTGAGAAGGTTGTATCAAGCAAGTCCATGGTTGAAAGGAATATAATAGAATCATGTTTCATAAAAAGCAGTTTTGAAAATAATATGAATATTTCTTTTGGTTTATATAAATTGGATTCATTTATAATTAATAAAATTTGGGAAGAATTTAATGATAAATTGGACTAATCTTAATTCTTGGGAAGAGTTTCAGGTCCTTTCTTATGTTCCTCTTCACAGAGTCGTGCGATGTTACGCTACTGTGAGGTGTAGTCTTTGTTAGTGTAATGTGACTATGAGGTGTAGTCTTGCCCTTATATAAGCCTTCTTGTCATGTTTCCTTTATAGTTCCTTGATAATGTGAGTAGTCACGAAAGCGCTTGAAATTCCTCTATTTTTCATAGTGGTTGTCTTGCATATATATATATATATATATATATATATATATATATATATATATATATATATATATATATATATATATATATATATATATATATATATATATATTGTACATCCATTGCTTACTATTTGGTGGAGGAAATATAAGTATCTACTCTCTCTGCTGCCTTTTGTTCATTCCTACCTTGGTTATCGTGCTATAGCCAGGTGTGCAGGCCGCTAGACTATACCTGTATTCGTAATATGTTGTTAAGCCAGGTTGCCCGTCCTCTTAACTACAGACATCTTTTTTGCATAATGGGTGCCCGTCTGTCAATTTGGCACTCTCTGTCAGTCTCTGTCAGTCAGGCTAGGTGTGTCAACAGTAATCCTACTACACAAGTAATACTGTTGACAGGTGAACAGAGGTATAAGGAACCTTTACTGTACGTCTCGCCGCGCCCGTATATCGAACCCGGGTCCTCTAAAATGCATCCGGAACGCTAAAATTAGTTCACTTTCAACTTCTCGTGGATTCAGAGCAGATTGTGGATGAGTAACGTCATCTACGCTTACTGTCGGAACCTGAGTAAGGATATATAATTTACCCTCCATAATTTATTATTAAAAAATAAAATGCTAAAGAAAGCAGGTTTATTACGAACATAAATCATGAAAAGCGTATGTAGCTTACTGCCATGCGTCATACGTTATAATACGCAGCTATGTGTCATGGATATTGCGTAAATGGCTGAGAATAAGTTTCACGCTGTGAGCGTTTCTCATTACCCTGTGATGTGGCGTAGTTTTCAGAATGGCTGGAAAGAGGTTGAGCCTGGAAGAGGTTGAGCCGGGAAAAGGTTGAGCCGGAAAGAGGTTGAGCCGGGTAGAGGTTGAGCCGGGAAGAGGTTGGGCCGGGAAGAAGTTGGGGCCGGGAAGAGATTATGCCGGAAAGAGGTTGGGCTGGGAAGAGGTTGGGCCGAGTAGAGTTAGGGGCCGGGAAGAAATTGGGGCCGGGAAGAGACTGGGCCGGAAAGAGGTTGGGCCGGGAATTGGGAAGAAAGGAATAAAAGTGTGAGAAAGTCTTGAGGATTGAAGAAGGGGAGAAGCGAGAGAAAGAGAGAACAAAGAAGCCGATATTGGAGGAGCTGGGACCCTAAGACGAAGCTCACACACGAGCCCAACCTCTTTATGTGTTCTAGGCCAGGAGACCTGCTGCACACGCATGACCCCGGACCCCACCTCTCCCAGCACCACCTCCAGATCCCGGACCCCATCTCTCCCAGAACCACCTCCAGACCCCCACTGCTAGCAGGAGGGCCACCAGGAACCACCTCTTCCAGCGCCACCACCAGGCACCACCGCTTACAGCACTACAACCAGGCACCACCGCTTCCTGCACCACAAGCAGACACCATCACTTCCAGCACCACAAGCAGACCCTACCTCGAGCAGCAGCACCACCACACCCCTGCAAAACAAGCACTATCTGACACGACACTTCTCCACTGCTAACAATAAGAGAATTGTCGTAACCATCTAAGGCACCTCACTCTGAGATGCCAGTCGAAGTATAGCGCCTCCCAATGAATACAGAATTAATAATATATATAAATATATAATTTGATCAGCGGGCAATATTCCCAGCCGCTGAAATCAATAGTTTCAGCAGATATGCAAAAGGGTAATTAGGTCAAGCGTCAAATTTATAAATAGTTTTGACAATTATTTACTTTGGACAAAATCGAATGGCAGGGAAAATATACAACAGTATGTGAGTTTCTCTGCACACAAAACCGTTCTGAAATGTTGTTACTTATATAAATAAACGTGTGAGTTTTCAAGTACTGTATATACATTCAACAAATCGGCCGTATCCCACAGAGGCAGGGTGACTTAAATAAAAAAACGAAAGTTTCTCTTTTTAACTTTAGTAATGTATACAGGAGAAGGGGTTACTAGCCCCTTGCTCCCGGCATTTTAATCGCCTCTTACGACATGCATGGCTTACGGAGGAAGAATTCTGTTCCACTTCCACATGGAGATAAGAGAAAATAAAGAAGAACAAGAACAGTAAGAACATTTAAGAAAATACAGAGGGGTACGTATATATATGCTTGTACATGAATGTGTAGTGTGACCTGAGTGTATGTAGAAATAGCATGTTTATTAGACAAAAAAGACACCAGCAATCCTACCATCATGTAAAACAATTACAGGTTTCCGTTTTACTCTCACATGGCAGGACGGTAGTACCTCCCTGCGCGGTTTCTGGCTAACAATCTACTACCCACACACACACACATACAACAACACACACACACACACACACACACACACACACACACACACACACACACACACACACACACAACTGGGGTCACAACTGGAAGTTGAAAACTCAGATGAGTCACAGGGATGTTAGGAAATACTTTTTCAGTAACAGAGTTATCAGGAAGTGGAACAGTGTGGAGAGTGATGTAGTGGAGACAAGATCCATATATAGCTTTAAGAAGAGGTATGATGACGTTCATGGAGCAAGGAAAAAGTGGACCCAGTAGCGCATAGTGAAGAGGCGGGGCCAGGAGCTATGACTCGACCGCTGCAACCAGAATTAGGTGAGTACATACACACACACACACACAGACACACACATACACACAGACACACACACAGACACACACACACACAGACACACACACACAGACACACACACACAGACACACAGACACATACACACACACACACACACACACACAGAGGGGTGGGTAGATTGCATATTCTTGGACTGTAAGAAGGCGTTTGACACAGTTCCACACAAGAGATTAGTGCAGAAGCTGGAGGACCAGGCAGGGATAACAGGGAAGGCACTTCAATGGATCAGGGAATACCTGTCAAGAAGACAACAGCGAGTCATGGTGCGTGGCGAGGTGTCAGAGTGGGCGCCGGTGACGAGTGGGGTTCCACAGAGGTCATGACGGAAGGAATAGACTCCAAAGTGTCCCTCTGTTTGCAGATGATGTGAAGTTGATGAGAAGAATTCAATCGGACGAGGACGAGGCAGAACTACAAAGAAATCTGGACAGGCTGCAAGCCTGGTCCAGCAATTGGCTCCTGGAGTTCAATCCCACCAAGTGCAAAGTCATGAAGATTGGGGAAGGGCAAAGAAGACCGCAGAAGGAGTACAGTCTAGGGAGGACAGAGACTACAAACCTCAGTCAAGGAAAAAGATCTTGGGGTGAGTATAACACCAGGCACATCTCCTGAGGCGCACATCAACCAAATAACTGCGGCAGCATATGGGCGCCTAGCAAACCTAAGAACAGCGTTCCGACATCTTAATAAAGAATCGTTCAGGACCCTGTACACTGTGTACGATAGGCCCATATTGGAGTATGCAGCACCAGTTTGGAACCCACACCTAACCAAGCACGCACAGAAGCTAGAGAAAGTGCAAAGCTTTGCAACGTGACTAGTCCCGGAGCTAAGGGGTATGTCCTACGAGGAGAGGTTAAGAGAAATCGACCTGACGACACTGGAGGACAGGAGAGATAGCGGGGACATCATAACGACATATAAAAACTGAGATGAATTGACAAGGTGGACGAAGACAGAATGTTCCAGAGATGGGACACAGCAATAAGGGGACACAGTTGGAAGTTGAAGACAGATGAATCACAGGGATGTTAGGAAGTATTTCTTCAGTCACAGAGTGGTCGGGAAGTGGAATAGTTTATGAAGCGATGTAGAGGAGGCAGGTTCCATTCATAGCTTTAAGAAGAGGTATGATAAAGCACATGGCGCAGGGAGAGTGACCCAGTAGCGGCCAGTGAAGAGCGGGGCCAGGAGCTATGAATCGACCCTGCAACCACAACTAGGTGAGTACAACTAGTGAGTAACACACACACACACACACAACAATCTCGAGGATCCTGTTTCGAGTCAATTTTCAAGCAGAATTGACTGAAACAGGATCCTGCAGGAGAAAGCAAGACTAAGGGATATGTCAGAGTCCCGGGAGGGTGTATCTCGACCGCGACAGAACACGGGAAGAAAGACAGAAACTGAAAGAGAGGGTACAGAGACAAAGGAGGAAAGAGAGATGGACAGGAGAACCCAGACTCAGGAGGAAGCTCTAATACAACCACCTTCAGATGTTCCCCAACCTGGACAACCCCAATGCAACCAAACAACCTAACCCAAAACACACATGCCATACCCAATGATTCCACCCACCTCAGTACAACTCCACCTTCACACCAACCACCCATAGTTCCCATCAGATCTCCCACTTTCCCAACCCCAACATACCCCCAGACTACGGTTTTAGAAAAGAAGTTAAAGGTTTGGTATACAAATGCAGATGGTATAACAAATAAATGTGAGGAGTGACATGAAAGAATAAAGGAGACATCCCAGACATAATAGCACTCACAGAAACGAAACTCACCGGGATGATAACAGATGCAATCTTCCCACCCGGATATCAAATCCTCAGGAAAGATAGGGGGAGCAGAGGGAGGAGGAGTTGCACTGCTCATTAAGAACAGGTGGGGATTTGAGGAAGTGGAAGGAATGGATGGAATGGGTGAAAGGGACTACATAGTAGGAACAATTCAGTCTGAAGGCCATAAGGTGATAATTGCTGTAATGTACAACCCGCCACAGAACTGCAGGAGGCCAAGAGAAGAATACGACGAGAGCAACAGAGCAATGGTAGACACACTAGCCGAGGTAGCCAGAAGAGCCCACATGGGGAGAGCAAAGTTACTAGTTATGGGTGATTTCAATCACAAAGAGATTGATTGGGAAAACCTAGAGTCCCCATGGGGTCCTGAATCATGGAGAGCCAAGATGATGGATGTGGTACTGGAAAACCTCATGCATCAACATGTTAGAGACACTACCAGAGAGAGAGGTGGGGATGATCCAGCAAGACTGGACCTAGTATTCACCTTGAGTAGTTCGGACATCGAGGATATCACGTATGAAAGGCCCCTTGGAGCTAGTGATCATTTGGTTCTGTGTTTTGATTATATAGTTGAGCTACAAGTGGAGAGGGAGCAGGAATAGGAAGGGAGAAACGAAACTACAAATGGGGACTACACAGGCATGAGGAACTTCCTACAAGACGTTCAGTGGGAGAGAGAATTGTCAGGAAAACCAGTAAAAGAAATGATGGAATATGTGACAACCAAATGCAAAGAGGCAGAGGAGAGGTTTGTCCCAAGGGAAACAGAAGTAATGGGAAGACCAGAACGAGTCCTTGGTTCACCCAGAGGTGTAGGAGGCAAAAAGTAAGTGTAATAGAGAATGGAAAAAGTACAGAAGACAAAGGACCCAGGAAAATAAAGAGATTAGCCGAAGAGCCAGAAACGAATATGCACAGGTAGAAGGAGGTTTCAGCGACAATATGAAATGATATAGCATCAAAGTCAAGTCTGACCCGAAGCTGTTGTATACACATCAGGAGGAAAACAACAGTAAGGACCAGGTAATCAGGCTGAGAAAGGAATGGGAGTTCACATAACGACCAAGAGGTATGTGAGGAGCTCAACATGAGATTTAAAGAAGTATTTCACAGGAGACAGGTAGGACTCCAGGAATTCAGAATAGGAGGTATACCAACAAGTGCTGGATGAAATACACAAACCGAGGAGGAGGTGAAGAAGCTGCTATGTGAACTCGATACCTCCAAAAGCGGGTGGGACCGGACAACATTCTCCGTGGGTCCTAGAGGGAGCAGATGGGCTGTGAAACCACTAACACAAATCCAACACATCCATTGAAACTGGGCAACTACCTGAGGCATGGAAGAGGGCAAATGTAGTCCCATCCTTTAAGAAGGAGACAGACACGAGGCATTAAACTACAGACCTGTGTCACTGACGCTATATATGCAAAGTCATGGAGAAGATCATCAGGAGGAGAGTGCGGAGCACCTAGAAAGACACAAGCTATAAACGACAACCAGCACGGTTTCAGGGAAGGAAAATCCATGTCAAAACCTACTGGAGTTTTAGGATAAGGTAACAGGAGTAAGACACGAGAGAGAGGGTGGATAGACTGCATTTTGACTGCAAGAAGGCGTTCGACACAGTTCCTCACAAGAGGTTAATGTAAAAGCTAAAGGATCAGGTACACGACAGGAAAAACACGCAATGGATCAGAGAATATCTGACAGGGAGGCAACAACGAGTCATGGTACGTGACGAGATGTCAGAGGCACCTGTGACGAGGGAGTTCACAAGGGTCAGTCTTAGACCTGTACTGTTTTTGGTATATGTGAATGACATAACGGAAGGGATAGACTCAGAAGTGTCCTGTTTGCAGATGATGTGAAGTTAATGAGAAGAATAAAATCAGTCGAGGATCAGGGCTATAAAGAGACCTGGACAGGCTGCAAGCCTGGTCCAGTAACTGGCTCCTTGAATTTAACCTGCCAAATGTAAAGTCATGAATATCGGGAAGGGCAAGAAGACCGCAGACAGAGTATAGTCTAGGTGGCCAAAGACTGCAAGCCTCACTCAAAGAAAAGATCTTGGGGTGAGTATAATACCGAGCACATCTCCTGAGGCAACATCAATCAGATAACTGCTGCAGCATACGGGCGGCTGGCAACCTAAGAATAGCGTTCCAATACCTCACTAAGGAATCATTCAAGACTCTGTATACCATATACGTCAGGCCCATACTGGAGTATGCAGCACCGGTTTGGAACCCACACCTGGTCAAGCACGTCAAGAAATTAGAGAAAGTGCAAAGGTTTGCAACAAGACTAGTCCCAGAGCAAGGGGATTGTCCTACGAAGAAAGGTTAAGGGAAATCGGCCTGACGACACTAGAGGACAGGAGGGTTAGGGAGACATGATAACGACATATAAAATACTGCGAGGAATAGATAAGGTGGACAGAGACAAGATGTTCCAGAGAGGGACACAGAAACAAGGGGTCATAATTGAAGTTGAAGACTCCTATGAGTCAAAGGGATGTTAGAAGTATTTCTTCAGTCATAGAGTTGTCAGGAAGTGGAATAGCTTAGAAAGCGACATAGTGGAGGCAGGAACCATACATGTTTTAAGACTAGGTTTGATAAAGCTCATGGAGCAGGAGAGAGAGGACCTAGTAGCAATCAGTGAAGAGGCGGGGCCAGGAGCATGACTCGACCCTGCAACCACAAATAGGTGAGTACAAATAGGTGAGTACACACACACAGCGAGTCATGGTACGTGGCGGGTGCAGAGGGCACCTGTAACGAGAGGGGTGCCACAGGATCAGTCTAGGGCCGGTGCTGTTTGAAGTGTGAACGACTTGACGGAATAGACTCAGAAGAGTCCTGTTGCAGATGATGGAAGTTGATGAGAAGAATTCAATCGACGAGTGACTAGGCAGAATACAGAGGGATCTGGACAGGCTGCAAGCCGTCCAGCGATTGGCTCCTGGAACTCAACCCACCAAGTGCAAAGTCATGAAGATTGGGGAGGGACAAAGAAGACCGAAGACGGAGTACAGTCTAGGAGGCCAGAGACTACAAACCTCACTCAAAAAAAGATCTTGGGGTGAGTATAACACCAGGCACATCTCCTGAGGCGCACATCAACCAAATAACTGCTGCAGCATACGGGCGCCTAGCAAACCTAAGAACAGCATTCCGACATCTTAATAAGGGAATCGTTCAGGACCCTGTACACTGTGTACTTAGGCCCATATTGGAGATGCAGCACCAGTTTGGAACCCCACTAGCAAAGTACGTAAGAAACTAGAGAAAGTACAAAGGTTTGCAACAAGACTAGTCCGGAGCTAAGGGTAGGTGCTACGAAGAGGGTTAAGGGAAATCGACCTGACGACACTGAGGACAGGAGAGATATGGGGAACATGATAACGACATATAAGATACTGGAGGAATTGACAGGTGGACAGGGCAGATGTCCAGAGATGGACACAGCAACAAGGGGACACAGTTGGAAATTAAGACTCAGATGAATCACAGGGATGTTAGGAAGTATTTTCAGTCACAGAGTGGTCGGGAAGTGAATATTTGGGAAGCGATGTAGTGAGCAGGTTACATACATAGCTTTCGAGAGATGATAGCTCATGCGCAGGAGGACCGAGCGGCCAGTGAAGAGGGGAGAGCTTGTATGACCTCAACAACAACTAGTGAGTACATAACACACACACACACACACAACACACCACCAGTGTTCTGGTATAACAGTATATACAAGTTGTCTACTTTCGGTCGAGCATACCTCAGTCCCTGTTATCATGTATTTGATTTTGATTCCAATATGAAATGTGATCATAAAATGAAATTACTTTGTACATGGTTGTGATATGTATTTTATTGTGTTAAGTCATTATTGTTGCCATAGGTGGCTTTTTGGAACTAGATAAGAGAAAGAAAGAAATAATAATAGTAATAATTTATTATTATTATTATTATTATTATATTATTATTATTATTAATTATTATTATTATTATTATTATTATTATTATTATTATTACGGAAGATTATGTATAAGAGTATTCTTCAAGAAACAGTCCCTTTTAAGCTCGTTATCCCAACAGAAATATACCAGAGACTTACTTTGGGTTCTGTGGAAAATTTGCTTTGAACCGACTGATGCAGAATCTGCTTATAAACGAAAATAATAGCTTGATTTTCACATGAGGACTAATCCTCATAACCCAAATACATCTTTCTGATCACATCTTCTGACGTCAAATATTAATTCGGGAAGATCCTACGAAATGAACGAAGGGATACTTAGTAAATTTAACTTCAACATCCAGAGAACTGACAGGGTCAGTATAAACATAGAACCATCAGTCATTCCTGGGAAACGATCCTGAGCATCCAAACTTATACCAGTGATTGGAAAAAAATGAATAAAGTGCTTTATAAAATATGTACCGTAGAGAAAGCCTGCAGGGGGACCAGATACTGAAAGAGGACGGAAAAGAATGTGCAGATGGGGCAAAAAAAGGTGTTACCGAGTTGACTAAGAACGAACATAAGTGACACTAAAGGAGAGATCGTCTAGACAGAGATATTACCGATAGAGAACAAAAGTTAAAAAAATTCATTCCTGACGGAAGAAGCACAAAGGGAACGACGAACCGTTCAGGATACTGCACATCATTTTTTTTTAATATTTCTTAACCTACGCAAAATTCAAGTCAAGAATCATCTCAAGAATTGGCCCATTAATCATATAAGGTTCATAGATCACTATTTTATTATCATCACGAACCTGTTATTATTATTATTATTATTATTATTTATTATTATTATTATTATTATTATTATTATTATTATTATTATTATTATTATTATTAGAAGCTTTCTAGCAAATTATATTAATATTTAGTCACTGAAAAATACTCATGTACATTCATAAAGGTTAACACAACGGGTGATCACACTCACATGCGAGCAAAAGTTATATATATATACAGGGCATCTTTTTATCATTAATGAAAATATCTTCATGTTTATTACAAGGTTTGGAAGGTTAATTGAAAAAGTTGAGATTTAATAGCCTGTTCTACATATCATCGTCGTGATAACCCAATACCATGACTTGGACGAAAATTTTAAATGAAAGCATAAAATAAGGCTGTTGAATCCCTTATAACCAAAGTAATGTAATAAGCCTAAGTCAGTAATATAAAGCTTAAAATAAATTGGATAACTCCTCGATGAGCAGTCTATTGTAATTGGTCCAAATCCTTCCTAGCACTTTTATAAACCCTCCCTTTCATCTCCCTTACTCAAAAGGGGAATTGAATTCCCTGCACCGGAAGTGCAGACCGTGTAAAACAGGAGAATCTGTGGGGAATGGATTTAGACGCTCTGTTCAGGCAACAAACGGCCTACCCATTCTACCCATCCGATGAACATTATATCCAGAAAGCTTTCAATAATGTTCCGGCATAACTCGTTCTACTTACCCTGGAAAATTGGCCGGGTTTTTAAGGCAGAGTGACCACTAGTATTTCAGAGACTCTTGAATTATTTTCTCCTAAAGATTGTTTTTTATGAAGATCTCTTTAAGTGTCAAGATATGAGTGTCTTGGTTTTTGGAATGAGGTGAAAAAATTCTATCAAAATTAAAAGCATTATAAAACAAATAACCTGCCTTATTTATCCTGTATGATGACAGACCATTTGCATCACTGAATTATTCGGATGGGAAGCAAGGCTCCAGGTAAGGGTCCTGGCTGAGTGGAAATCATTTTGTAGCGAATCACGGAACGGGTGGGGCTTAAACCCATGGCAAATGAGCCCTAAAATTCACAGGCTAGTGCGTTAACAACTCAGCCAGAGTGGTTAACGCACTGGCCTGTGAGTTTGGATTCACTTGCCATGGTGCCACTTGCCATGGACCCACTCGCAGGTGGGCACTGTGTGCCCACCTGCGAGTGCTCCTGGAACCTACGACTGTTTCCTGCTCTGGCTGGGACATGTTAGGCGGTTCAACAT
The DNA here is from genome assembly GCA_009830355.1 of Cherax destructor. NCBI lineage: Eukaryota > Metazoa > Arthropoda > Malacostraca > Decapoda > Parastacidae > Cherax > Cherax destructor. The sequence continues at coordinate 134,725 of WNWK01003801.1, forward strand.
ATAGCTGGTCCTGTAATCTAGCATGGTCCTTCCATCTGTGGCAGGTCCTGGGACCTAGCATTGCACCTCCACCTGTGGCAGGTCCTGGGACCTAGCATTGCACCTCCACCTGTGGCAGGTCCTGGGACCTAGCATTGCATCTCCACCTGTGGCAGGTCCTGGGACCTAGCATTGCATCTCCACCTGTGGCAGGTCCTGGGAAGGCAGCAGCTGGGAAGACAGCAGCTGGTTATCTATGCTGAGGATTTTACGATGCTATAAATTACATAGTTTCTTACAAAGCTGTCGGAGAATGGGTTTATGACTCTCCATCTTATATTTTTCTCATTCATTCATCTCTCTCTCTCTCTCTCTCTCTCTCTTTCACCTAACTTTTAACTCACGTCTATTTTTCTTTATTTCTTGTTTTTGTTCCCTACGTCCCTCCCCACTTTTTCCAAAACCTCCCTCTTCCTCTTTTTTTTTCTCTTCTTCACCCTTCCCTTTCTCTTTTTCCCTTTCCCTTCCCTCCCTCCCTCGCACTCTGCCTCTCAATAATCACGTTAGACAGCAGACGAAAACCCAAATAATCCACAATGTTTTTCCGATTACATCACGAAGTCGCGATAATTATTAACAGTCTTCCATTAGACAAATTATTAATTATTTCAATTGTGTGTATTGAAACGCGAATTAGAATTTTGCACTACGGGTAAAAAAAAAAAAAACGTTAAATGGGATGATACCATTTCCAGTACGAAATTGGCCTTAGCTTTAAATGTATTTACGTATTTCGTTCAATTTTCGAGGTATTGCGGCTATAACAGTTTACTATAAATAGTTGATACGTTAAGAACAAATGAATGCTTCCGAAAATGGGAATAAACCTAACAATCACGAATTGAATGAGAATCAGTACCCTTTGGAATATATATATATATATATATATATATATATATATATATATATATATATATATATATATATATATATATATATATATATATATATATATATATATATGAACATCCTTCATGGAAGCGGCGTCTGTGTTCCCCATTACACTGCCAACCCATCAGTGAGTAAAAATATTTAATAAATATAGTGCAGTTTGCATCAGAAGTTGTTTTCACCCCATTACTGTATTATTGTCCTCCCCCTTTTAAAACAACTCTTGCCAATACAGCGCGGCGAAAACGTGGAAAAAAAAAAATTTATTTAAAGTAAAGCGACTGATGCCGCGGCCTGCAGTGTGCGCACGCAAAGTTGTCGTTATCTATAAACTTTGTGACTGCTGGCGAACTCTAGTTACGGAGATACTCCTGACTTGTAAACTTGTACCACATGGACCTACACTGATGATGATGACAATGATAACATTAATGATAACGATAATAATAATAATAATAATAATAATAATAATAATAATAATAATAATAATAACTAATAATAATAAAAATAATAATAATAACATAATCATAATAATAATAATAATAATAATAATAATAATAATAATAATAATAATAATAATAATAAATTAATAATTTTAGTAATAATGATTAAAATAATAATAAGAAAACAAATAAAAGACAACAACAATAATAATAAAATAAGAATTGTATTTTATAAAAAGTAATAATTTGTTAATTATTATAATTAGTATTATTACAGTTAAAATAATCCTGCTTGTGAGGTACAGGTGTAGTCTAAACTCTTATAGAGATGTCATGATGTCCTCAATGGCAAAACTGTTATTCATGCCATATTTCCTGGATTATGATCTATAATGAACTGTTGAAAACGTTTATGATGACTAAGAAGCAGAACGGCCAAATAACGAAGACTATTTAAAACACACTGAATGAAAATATTCAAGAGTAGAAAAGAATTAAAGATGAATGTGAAGAGCAAGATTAGAATATATAAGTAGGGGGAAAATGCAAAGGAAAGAATAGAAAGAAGAGGAACGCATAGGAAGTGGGAAGAGGATGAGAAAGAAGTGTACGTACAAATCTCTATAGAATTTTTTTCATTTAGCTAACAATGATTTTAATTTATTCCGACGTGCATTTATATACGTATATATATATATATATATATATATATATATATATATATATATATATATATATATATATATATATATATATATATATATATATATATATATATATGCAAGACAACCACTATGAAAAAATAGAAGAATTCCAAGCCTTTCGTGACTATCACATTATCAAGGAACTATATCATATAGTTCCTTGATAATGTGAGTAGTCACGAAAGCGCTTGAAATTCTTCTATTTTTCATAGTGGTTGTCTTGCATATTTTGATATCACCTGTTTACTGTGATCTTTTTGCATATATATATATATATATATATATATATATATATATATATATATATATATATATATATATATATATATATATCATACATAATATATATATATATATATATATATATATATATATATATATATATATATATATATATATATATATATATATACTATATATATATATATATATATATATATATATATATATATATATATATATATATATATATATATATATATATATATATATACTATATATATATATATATATATATATATATATATATATATATATATATATATATATATATATACACACACGTTTTATCGCAAAATATCCCATAAAAATTCGAGAACAAAACGCGCCAAGCCACCTAGCGGCAGTGGGCTGCGCAGAAGATAAAATATATCTCACTCATAATATAACACTTCTCGTGTGAAATATATTTCTCTTGGTTGGAACTCTTATGTGTGTCTTGAACGCAAAACTCATGTGGCAACAACATCTTGAGCACTGAGCACATGTGGCAAACATTTTGGGCTGTAAGCTCCTGAGATACTGACGTCTTGAGCACTGAGTCTGACACCAACATTTTACGACGTAAATCTTCATTTAATAGTCAGGATTTACCGACAAGTGTAGTCAGAAGTCAGTTTAGGTAGAATTTTTTTTCATATACTATATAGAGAGTGAAACAACTGTGTTGATAAAGTTCTTTTTTTTTTTAAGATAATTTTTTCCGTACAGGATGTTTTTCTACGACAAATAATCTCCATAGAGCTCGTCTTGACGCGGCAGCTGCGTCACGTGTGTCAGCTGTGTCAGGTGCGGCAGCTGTGTCAGGCGTAGCATTTGAATCAAATAAGGTGAAAAGTCAGGGAGAAGAAAATGCTGGTGTAGGGGAGAGAGGGTGAAACCTTGCGAGTTACGTGAAACCTTCTGAGGTGAAACCTTCTGGTGGTTTATTCATCAGTATGGTAGTGCTAGATTCGCGATCGGGCGGAGCTATTCAAGTCGCCTGTCATATACTGGACAATATAAGCACTTTTATGGGTCTTAAAAATGTCTTCTCTTATGCATCGAGTCTCTCAGCCCCCTCCTACCTCTCGCTTCAGTCTCGTCTCGTTATATATATATATATATATATATATATATATATATATCTATATATATATATATATATATATATATATATATATATATATATATATATATATATATATATATATATATATATATATATATAAATATATATATATATATATATATATATATATATATATCAAATCAACCCTCTCTTTCTTTCTCTCCTATAACGTTTCTCTAAAAACCTCCTTCCTTCCTCCCTCTCTTTTTATTTCACATTCTTTCCTTCGTTCTTTCCCCTATCTCTCACCCTCTTCTCCCTGTGTGTCTCTCATCCCCACTAAGCCCATCTATCTCCACCATGTACATGGCATGATTGAGTTGCATACGTAATGTGTGTGCTGTGGCATCAGTAAAATTAATTTCAAAACCTCAGAGACTTTAGATTTAACATACTACTTTAAAGACCGTAGAGGGTACTATAGCAATTTAAAAATATTCAGAAATTTTAAATATTTTTTTAGACCATATTATATTAATTTAAAACATCACTAAATTCACTTAAGACTTCCCCAAACTAATAAGATCTGCTAGATCTTCTAATTTTATATGCTAAGGCTTATTTCCACAGTTCTTAGAAAATAACGTCAGAGAGTATTTTGAAAACAGAATTTTTGAGGCATTCAGCTAAAAAGATGAAATCACAATGATATAAAGGGAAATGTATAATAACCTTTGTAAAAAGCCTTTAGAAAATTTTGAAAGATATAATACGCATATATATATATATATATATATATATATATATATATATATATATATATATATATATATATATATATATATATATATATCAATAACAACACTGCGACTAGCCGGGGTATCGAGGAGACCGTGTTGATGAGCAAAAATTCACGACGCTCTAACCCAATGGACCATACAATCCTACAAGAATGACGCACCCAGCAGAGCTAGGTGTTGTAATATTGTTACTATTACTTACGCTACTTATGTTAATATTATCGCGCTTACTACTAATACTAGCATTAATACTGTTACACAAGCTTCTGCTGCTAGAATTAATATCACTATTAACTCTTAGTGATACTGATACTGTTTCTATTACTACACGTAGCTGCATAAATATTATCAATATTAACTCTTCTGAATTCATTTGTTTGATGAAAAATGTCAACCATTTTAGTAACCTGAAAATTATGTTCAACATTACATTTCTTATACTGTTATTTTGTAAATTGTTCTTGTGCCAATTTTCTTGAATTGTCTCGGAAGTTATGTAAAGAAAATCTCATTTCAATGCAAAGTAGCTCATAACTGCATTCATAAATAGCCTATATTGGGATATATATCTACAGATAAGTAGGTTTTTTTAACTCACTATTGTATGTGCTTTGTATACACGAGGAGAATTACCAGCAACGTTCATCCCTGGGTGAAAGGTCAGCTGATAACTGAGTTCAGTACAGGTACTCCGCTGGTTCAGTACAGGTACTCCGCTGGTTCAGTACAGGTACTCCGCTGGTTCAGTACAGGTACTCCGCTGGTTCAGTACAGGTACTCCGCTGGTTCAGTACAGGTACTCCGCTGGTTCAGTACAGGTACTCTGCTGGTTCAGTACAGGTACTCCGCTGGTTCAGTACAGGTATTCTGCTGGTTCAGTACAGGTACTCCGCTGGTTCAGTAACCAAGCGGACCACAACGATAATGGCGACGATGATGGTGGTGACGATGTTGATGATGATAATGATGATGGTGGTGGTGGTGATAATGATGATACTGATGATAATGATTAATACTAATAATAATGTTGTTACTTCTACTACTGCTACTACCACCACTGCTACTACTACCACTACTACTAGTACCACTACTACTACTACTACTACTACTACTACTACTACTACTACTACTACTACTACTAATACTAATAATAATAATAATAATAATAATAATAATAATAATAATAATTATTATTATTATTATTATTATTATTATTATTATTATTATTATTATTATTATTATTATTATTATTATCATAATTTTTATTATTATTATTATTATAATTTTTATTATTATTACCACGAGATCGCGGAAAGTACGTCTTCTGCAACTTACGCTCAAGAGCTGCGCTAACAACATTTAAATTTTTCTGCGCCCTCTTGTGTTTATCCAGAGTACACAATTTCACAATATTTCATGAAAACATTTAAAGAAAACACGATCAGCTCATTCAATAAAAGCATGTAAGGTGCAATTTAGCTTTGTTTTATTATTTAGGCATTGTCTCTAACAAACTTTTCCGTCATAGCTAGAATCAATCTCTCTCTCTCTCTCTCTCTCTCTCTCTCTCTCTCTCTCTCTCTCTCTCTCTCTCTCAACTAATCTCTGCTTCATGCCGAGTCTCAAGTAAAGAACTGTGGTGGAAAAAAAAGGCTTTTGCATTAATAATAACAAAAGTCAGTATTCGCTAACACCAGCAGACTGGTGCAAGATTGTTAGTACGAACGCGATTCTGCTCAATAAAAGCGCAAGCTCATTGATCGGAAAGGGAGAAAGAAGTCAATAAGAACGCGATTCCGCTCAATAAAAGAGGGCAAAATACCAGAATGAACTCAAGCTCATTTATCAAAAAGGGCAAAAGATGTCAATAAGAACGTGCTCTTACTCAGCATACAAGGTAAAAGGAAGTCAGTACGAACGCTATCAATTACAACAGACAGGAGGAAAGATGTCTGTGAGAAAATAAACCTTCAGAGCAGACGGGGTAAAAGATGTCAACACGAACGCAATCCCATGCAATAGAATGGGGCAAAAATGACAGTACGAACGTGATCTCACAACACCACGAGACTTGGATAAGGACCTCTGGAGTTTCGTAAATCTGAACATTCAAAGGCAGTGAGGACCAAGTTTGCCCAGCGAAAATGAGCTTCCCTGAGATTTTACCGCTGCAGCCTTCACTCAGGCGGAGAAAGTTTCGTAACTCTGGAGGTAGAAATCTAGAGCAGCTGGTGCTGGTTCCTGGTTCATATGGTGGTGTGCTGGAGGAGTGTTGGTGGTTTATTGGAGGAGTGCTGGAGGAATGTTGGTGAGGGTGTTGAAGGAGTGTTAAGTGTGTGTTGGTGGAGTGTTGGAGAAGTGTTTGGGTGTGATGGGGGAGTGTGTTATTAGTGTTTAAGGACGGCTGGTGGAGCGCTGGTTGAGAAGCAGTGTCGGAAAACTGTCGGAGAACTGTTGGGGTGTTGGAAGAGTGTTGGCGGAGTTTTAGTGGAGTCATGGTGGAATGCAGCAGAACTGTTGAAGCATTGGTGGAGTGATGAGGAAATGATGATGAAGTGCTGCTTCTACTGCAACATACACACCCGCACACACACACACACACACACACACGCACAGACACACAGACACACACACACACACACACACACACACACACACCGCACACACAGACACACAGTCACTCAGTCACTCAGTCACTCACTCACTCACTCACTCACTCCGGTGGCCTGGTGGCTAAAGCTCTCGCTTCACACACGGAGGGTCCGGGTTCAATTCCGGAAACATTTCGAGGTGTTTCCTTACGCACACACACACACATACATACAACAGGCCTAGTGTCAAATCGACATGTGCCTAGGACAAAATGGTAACTAACACACAGACGCACACACACACACGCACAGACACACACACACACGCACACACACAGGCATCTACAAGCTCTTACAACCACAAGCACTAATATACGTTCACAAACGCTGAGAGACACACACACTCTCTCATACACACATATAACTCCTTCACACCAACAGGTACTAGTATGCACCACGGCATTAATAACTTGTGGAGGCACAGAACTTGCAACTTGAGCCACACTCTCCTGAAAGGATCTCGTAGGATTCAGGTTCTCTCTGACGGAAGGATAGGGAGGAACTTCCGACGAATAGGCGTTGTGAAGGTAATTAATTTAAACGGAGATGTTGCCTGTCATGTGGAGTAATTTGTGGAAACGAAAGGAAGAGAAATAAGCGCGATAGTGTATATTTGAGTGTGTGGGAATTGACTAGCACTTTCCGAGATTTGGCTGCCGGGGTAAGGCTCGTGCTCCTGGCCCCCCAACTTACCGTTAAATTTGCAGGTAAAGACATTTCACAGATTTTTGAGCTGAATTATATCTACTTTTTGAATCTTAGTACTGAATTTAGTCCACTACCAAACTCACTAACTAACTCAATGTATACAAAATTATTAAGGTGTAAAGGTGTAGCATAAAGATTCTGTGCCCCATTGCACTGAGCTGTCTCACATGTGAGCGTTGCACCTAAACGTGTTTAAGTGATTGATGCAGCGGTCCTGATTGTTGCAGCGGTCCTGATTGATGCAGCGGTCCTGATTGATGCAGCGGTCCTGATTGTTGCAGCGGTCCTGATTGTTGCAGCGGTCCTATTGTGCAGCGGTCTTAGCACTCGATTGATGCAGCGGTCCTGATTGATGCAGCGGTCCTGATTGATGCAGCGGTCCTGATTGATGCAGCGGTCCTGATTGATGCAGCGGTCCTGATTGATGCAGCGGTCCTGATTGATGCAGCGGTCCTGATTGATGCAGCGGTCCTGATTGATGCAGCGGTCCTGATTGATGCAGCGGTCCTGATTGATGCAGCGGTCCTGATTGATGCAGCGGTCCTGGCCCGCCTCGTAACCACTACTTCACTGTTTCTGGGTCCCCAGGGACTATCATACCTTCTTTTAAAACTCTAAATGGGACTTGCCTCCTTAACTCTTAATGTAAATAGTGTGCGTCACTTAGCCAGTACCTTGAGGCTGAACAACTATTTTGCAACGTCCTGGGAAGCATTTCAGGTGAACATAAATAAGTGCAATGTTATTAGACTGGCGATAGAGCAGAGAAGACCGGAAGATTAGTACAGCTTAGTGGAAAAGACCACAAAGAAAAGGATAATGCAGAACACATTCAAGACATAGACAGTATTAGCAGAACAAGCCTCTACTGCGACAATATTTTGCTCTAATGAGGGATTCTCGTGACCCGTAAAAGCTATATCCTTAGAAGCTTGTTCTGATATATATATCTTTGCAGTCATCCCTGTCAGGAGTACTTCCTTCAACCAGCCAGCATATCTCCAGTGGCACACAAGAAACGTATTACTTTGGAAACATACGCAAGACCAGCGAACCTACGAAATGTTTTTAGGAGCTTCAGCAAAGTCATTTATGGCTTAATATATCATGTATCAATCGTTGAACGTTCAAAAGCGTGAAAAAATCCAGAGGTCTGAAAAAAACAATTCTATTTTCGGTAACGTTGAATTTACAGAGTAACATGAGCGGTCATTGTACCACAGCTTATTTTAAAATTCCAGTCCTATGGCAGGTTTATTGACACCCCTCTAGGGCGCCACCCACAACACTCAGTAACTTATCTACTGCTACGTAGAAAACAGTACTCAGACATCGAGAAAACAGACGGGAACAAACTATTACAAAAAAGCCAAAGAATTAGTGAACATAGTGAGAAATATTTCTTTACTTTCTGGGTGGTTAGAAAGTGGAATGATGTAGTACTGTATATGAAGTGGCAGAGGCAGGCGGACTCAGTTAGCACTTTCAAGTACAGGTACGACAGAGTCCAGGAACCTAGGATTATACAAAAACCTGCCGATAGTAATTAGAGTCAGAGCTAGGCACTGTAAATTGATTCTCGCACCCCAACTAGCCTTCTACTTGACTATAAATAGATAAATGTTAGTTAAGTACAACTAGGCGAGTACAACTAGGTGAGTACAACTAGATGAGTACAATTAGGTGAGTACAACTAGATGAGTACAACTAGGTGAGTACAACTAGATGAGTACAACTAGGTGAGTACTACTAGATGAGTACAACTAGGTGAGTACAATTAGGTGAGCACAACTAGCTGAGTACAACTAGGTGAGTACAACTGGATGAGTACAACTAGGTGAGTACAACTAGATAAGTACAACTAGGTGAGTACAACTAGATGAGTACAACTAGGCAAGTACAATTAGATGAGTACAACTAGATGAATACAACTAGATGAGTACAACAAGACGTGTACAACTAGGTGAGTACAACTAGGTTAGTACACAAACAACATGGCTGTGAACCTCCCTGGTGGGGTTCATAAACAGACCTACCTGAGCCTGGCTCGCTAAACGGTGGCTTCTCATTATTAAACGCAGTTCGTGAGCCTTCATTTAATGACTCTCATTTTATCATGACAATGGTAATTATGATAATGGTGAGCGTAGAATGAAAAACATGGGAGTTAATGGCAACTCTGGTTATGGAACGACATCAAAATATTATATAAAAAGGAATTTTTTTTTTTAAATATTTTGTGATGACTCTCATGGGTAATGACTATTTTTTTGCGTTATACTGTATGTTGATAATTATTTTATTGATTTTTTTTTCAACTCCAAACAGGTTTAAGTGATTTTTCGTTATTTTTTTTTTTGGTAGCTGCTTGTTTATTTGTTTTACCTTTCCTTGCGGGGGTTGAGATTTGGCTCCTGGTCCAACTGAATCCTCACTCGTCCTCTGCGTTGGGTATTCCACTCTTCGCTAATCTATGACTAAAACAGAAATTTTCATTCTTTGCATGAAATGTGTCAGTCTCCAGCAACTCCTCTCTAAGGTTATTTCGACTAGCTGATATCATTATGCTGATAGCATCTCCGGGTGCCTATACACTGTCTTTCTATCGTCTTTGGTACACAAATAGGTAGGCAGTTTACAACTGTAACAGCCTCTTATTAACCTTGTGAGATTACCAGTGTTTGATTGCCTTTTGTAGTTACAGTAGCAGAGATGGGCTGGTAGTGTACCGTCTACGGTGCTAAGCGTGTTGTATAATTGTGAAAGTTGTAGGGGATGCAGCACAGACTTGCTCCTCCTGGATCGCACTCCAGCCGGCTACCACTCAGAAAGCATCTATATGAAATTCTTTCCGTTTCGATTTCTTCTCAGTTTACACTTGTATTTTACTGTTATCCTTTCACATCGGTTACATCGGTTATATCGGTTATACATTTTTCATCAATTAAGTGGTTATCATATTTTCTCTTTCATTTACATGAACAGACTAGTTTTCATCCTGCATTCTGTAAACATCTTTATAAAACTACCTATTTGAGTTTTTGGGACGAAATCCGGCGCTTGGTACCCACCTCCAACCTTTCGACTGCCTGACATGAATTAACTTTTTCGCTTCAAATTTTGTTGCCCTGTATATGGTCGGCTTCCATTACATCATATGCGGTTCATCCCATTTACCTATCCCCTCTCATACTGAAGAAGTGTTTTTTGGATATATCTGTGGCTCATTTGTGTGCACATTTTCTACCGTTACACTCTTATTTTTAACATTTTTTTTCTCTACACTGTCTTTGCCCAGGTGTATTTTGAATGAAGTGATAGTATCCTCACTGGATACAAAATACACCTGGGCGAAGACAGAAAAGAAAATAAGCTCTGTTCTTATTGTTCTTTTAGAAAGAAAATGTACAGCTGTCTCACTCTTTCTTTGTAGCATATTGTTCTTAATTCCAGTCACCATTCTGGAGTCAATGTTTGGGCATTTCGTAAGTTTCACTCTGTGTTGTACGTAGATCTGGGCTCCATAAAGACGTAGCACACTGAAGAATGGGTTGTACGTATGAGGCAAAGTGTGTTTTTAACCTGTCTAATTCTACGCTTCTGAATACCATTCATAAGTTTGAGATCTAACCCTGAGCTGTTAATATAGGCTTCGTGGAACACATGGGAGACAGCCGGAGGGTTAAAATTAAAATTACTTCGTATTATGTTTCTCCTTTTCTCACCTCCCAGCATCATAAAGTTGCCATTATTCGAGTTTGCTCCGATTCTCCTGCATTTTTTTTTATCTTCTTTCGTTTGTATTCTTTCATTATTTTGCCACCATCTGCAAAGAAAGGCATGTGAAAACAGCAACAACAACCAACAACGGCGTCTTGTCCTCCTAGATAACAACAAATAAGAACAAAGAACAGAAACTGGGTGTCATCAAATTTGCATTAACATAAATTACTCTCGTAATAAGCAGCATTTTCCCTTTTTCTCAGCAATGACCGAATTTTCTTTTTAAAGATACACCAGAGTACAAACTGGACTTATACTTCAAAATAATACAAAATAATGAGAGTATTAAAATTTTTTTTAACTCCAAAACGAAATGGTATATAAATTCACGAATGCGTAGCTAAGAAATAATACACAGAGACTCCTTGAGAGAGAAAAAAAACACAAAGTAGGCCCAGGAGCTGCAGGTCAACCCACAAGGTGAGTGTCCCAGGAACCGCAGGTTAATCCACACAGTCACAAGTTAAGCACACATACAAAGACGTGATAAAGATGACAAACTATAGAAGAGGTTATTCAATAATAAATAATGTCAATGAACGAACAATAAAATTAATAAAAAAAATATTATTTCAAGTCCGAGACAGAAAATAAACCGTATCAGAAGATAAATTGGTAGAGCCTAAAGTATATTTTCTTACTAGAGAAATTATTCTGGCGCTAATGGACCCCGCTGGATTTTCTTGCGAATTCTGAAGAAAAAAATGACTAATGAATGCCCGAACTTACGGAATAATTTTCGGGCAAGTTGGACCAACGGAGTCCTGAAAATGTAAATTTTTTACCGGAAATATTCCCAAAACATTAATAAAAAGAGCACTCATTATATATATATATATATATATATATATATATATATATATATATTATATATATATATATATATATATATATATATATATATATATTATATATATATATATATTATATATTGTTTTGTAAAACATTTTAAAGTCTAATCTGTAAAAAATAAAATTCTTATGAGTAAGACTTTTTTTTTTGGAAGTCTTTTTCATTAGATTTTTTTTAAAGTTTTCTTTCACGTACTTTTATTTGCAAGTTTTTTTTTGTACATTATATTTGCAAAACTATTTTCTAAGTCTTGATTTTCAAGATTTTTTTTTTTAAGTTATTTTCCAAGCTTCCTTCGGTGAGCATTTATTTGCTTTCATTTTAAAATATTTCTTTCCAATAAGACTATCTTAAAGCGCTGTGAAGATATTCATGGCACTAAAATCTAGATGGAGAACACTGATATCTATGTCAAGGAAAAATCATAACTTTCAAACTTCGAAAAAGAAAGAGAAAACGTTTTAGACAGGTGGGGAACAATTGTGTTTCTTCACGTTACTACCGGCATCAATAGACGGGTCCACACACACACACAAGGAGCTATGAATCGACCCCTGTAACCACAATTAGGTGAGTACACACACACACACACACACACACACACAAGGAGCTATGAATCGACCCCTGCAACCACAATTAGGTGAGTACACACACACACACACACACACACACACACACACACACACACACGTTCAATACCCGACCCACCACCTCAAGCATTAACGTAATTACCAAACTTTTGATGGGTTTTATCATCCATGCAGAAATTGGCAGAAGATTTCCAAACTTGGGATTAATTCACATTGTTTCACGCTGGTGGCAACGATATCTGCCTAAGTTTAACATTTCTATTTTAAGATGAGACTTTACTGAATCGATCCAGTGTTTGAATTTGAGGGAGTCAGACACACACACACACACACACACACACACACACACACACACACACAATATATATATATATATATATATATATATATATGCGTATATGTGCGTGTATGTACTCGCGCATGCGCGTGTACTCACGTAACTGTACTCACCCAATTGTGGTTCCAAGAGTCGATTCATTGCTCCTGGCCCCTCCTCTTCACTGGTTGTTACTAGGTTCACTCTCTCCCTGCTCCATGAGCTTTATCATACTTCTTGTTAAAGCTATGTATGGATCCTGCTTCCGCTACATCACTCTCCAGACTGTTCCACTTCCTGACAACTCTATGTGTGTATGTGCGTGCGTGGGTGCGTGTTCTCATCAAGCAGTCTACGGACTTTGAGGTTAAGCTCGTAGCCTCTCCTCCTAATTTTTTAATTGACTATATATTTAGAGTGTGTCTTCACAACCTCGTCAATCAGCTATTCAATAATAGTCATAAACTTGGCACTTTTCCGTGTCTCAACTGACACGGAAAAGTGTAAGGGTCATACAGTGCCTCAGGAATGAGAAACAATGAAGGTGAGCAACAATTCCTTGAATAAAGAGCCTTTCACCAATATGAAGGCCTCCCTTTAAAGGGAATTCCATATATTACCTCATGTTCTGGTTCCTCTCATTTCAGACTCTCCTTGAACAATTTATCAGCGTCCCCAAATACCTTCTAAGCTGTGGTAATGACCCGCAGGTCCCTCTGCTTTTATTATGACTCGCAGGTCCCTCTGCTTATATAATGACTCACAGGTCCATCTGCTTAAATAATGATTAACAGGTCCTTCTGCTTATATAATGACTCGCAGGTCCCTCTGTTTATATAATGACTAACAGGTCCTTCTGCTTATATAATGACTCGCAGATCCCTGTGCTTATATAATGACTCACAGGTCCCTGTGCTTATATAATGACTAATGGGTCCTTCTGCTTATATAATGACTCGCAGGTCCCTCTGTTTATATACTGACTCACAGGTCCCTGTGCTTATATAATGACTAATGGGTCCTTCTGCTTATATAATGACTCGCAGATCCCTCTGTTTATATAATGACTCACAGGTCCCTCTGCTTATATAATGACTAACGGGTCCTTCTGCTTATATAATGACTCGCAGGTCCCTCTGTTTATATAATGACTCACAGGTCCCCGAGCTTATTTAATGACTCGAAGGTCCCCTTGCATTTTTAATGAGTCGCAGGTCCCTCTCCTTATGTAATGACGTGAGATTCAGCTCCTTAAGCTTTCTCCTTGTAGCTTGCTCTCTAAAAGCCCTGTGAAAGTATCTTTGAGTAAGTGCTGGCTCCATAATTATGCTGGAGACTTAATGAATGATCTGATGTTGTTGGTGTACGGTGTGTTTGGTTAATTCCTGTCTGAGGTTGCTGGAGGAACTTCGTACACGTCCCAGTTGACTGATATCTACCCTAGGTGTCAGTCTTTGACTGATGCCTGTGTAGTTAATTTTTTTGTGTGATATTCTATCCTAAGGTTCAGGAATATCTGTTAATGTTATTTTCATGGGGAGCGCCAAACCTCCGTGGATCATGCATAGGTTGGGGAATGGGAGGTAATGAGGTTTAACTGCAGGAACAGGCACCCTTTATACATACTTTCTATACTCTATTCACCAGGATTCAATTCAAGGTGTCCATCATTCTGTGTGTGAGGAAATACAGTACTCTGTCGATATATTTTTTGTGATACAGTTTTGTCCGCCTACAGCTGATGATGCGACGATATATTCTTATTTCTCGATTCATTTCGTAATCTTAAATAAGGATATCGTCTCCGTAACAATCTGCGTACATCTGCAATCGCAATTAAGTGAGTACACACACACACACACACACACACACACACACACACACACACACACACACACACACAAAAAAAAAAAAAAAAAAATATCGTGTAAATATATATAAAAAATGGTGAGAGAAAAGGCTCACAGAACTATCTCACTAACGAGTTCAGTTGATAAAAACTCGACTTTGTTGAGAGTAAAAAAAGTGCATAAAACATTTGGAGAGCATAAATTTGCTAATTAACAGATAGGGTTGAGATCAACAAAATCCTGCAATCATGCAATCAATCTAGCAGAATCAGGTTAACTAATAACAGGGACACCGAACACGTCTCAAATAAAAACGTCGTTTCGCTCAGTGAGTGCATTATCAAGCAGAGCATTTCGCTCAGTGAGAGTTTAAACAAGCGATATGTTGTGTTGAGAAAAATGCTCGATGTCTCTTTCATTTTTTTGAAGGTAATAGATGAGCATGCAATCGCTTCGAACACCTTCAATAACGACGTTTCGGTCCTGGAATCTTCATCACTTCGGAGACACAGATAAAGATCTTAACATATCGAAACCACGTTCCGATAAAACAAAGATCTTCAACGAATATATATTTTTTATTCAGGATACAGCAACACAAGTTACAGAAAAAAAATCGTAAGGGTAAGAAGACTACAGTTACTCGCCTTCAAGTATATGGATAAAGAAACGATACAAAAATATATTTGCAGCAGTGTTATGGTGCCGACACTTTAAGAATTATAAGGATACCTGAATAAAAAAATTGAGTTACTATATATATATATATATATATATATATATATATATATATATATATTTTTTTTTTTTTTTTTTAACACATCGGCCGATTCCCACCAAGGCAGGGTGGCCCGAAAAAGAAAAACTTTCATCATCATTCACTCCATCACTGTCTTGCCAGAAGGGTGCTTTACACTACAGTTATAAAACTGCAACATTAACACCCCTCCTTCAGAGTGCCGGCACTGTACTTCCCATCTCCAGAACTCAAGTCCGGCCTGCCGGTTTCCTGAATCCCTTCATAAATGTTACTTTGCTCACACTCCAACAGCACGTCAAGTATTAAAACCATATGCCTCCATTCACTCCTATCAAATACGCTCACACATGCTTGCTGGAAGTCCAAGCCCTCGCACACAAAACTTCCTTTACCCCTCCCTCCAACCTTTCCTAGGCCGACCCCTACCCCGCCTTCCCTCCACTACAGATTTATACACTCTCGAAGTCACTCTGTCTCGTTCCATTCTCTCTACATGTCCAAACCACCTCAACAACCCCTCCTCAGCTCTCTGGACAATCGTTTTGGTGATCCCGCACCTCCTCCTAATTTCCAAACTCCGAATTCTCTGCATTATATTCACACCACACATTGACCTCAGACATGACATCTCCACTGCCTCCAGCCTTCTCCTCGTTGCAACATTCATCACCCATGCTTCACACCCATATAAGAGCGTTGGTATAACTATACTCTCATACATTCCCCTCTTTACTTCCATGGACAAGGTTCTTTGTCTCCACAGACTCCGAAGTGCTCCACTCACCCTTTTCCCCTCATCAATTCTATGATTCACCTCATCCTTCATAGACCCATCCGCCGACATGTCCACTCCCAAATATCTGAATACATTCACCTCCTCCATACTCTCTCCCTCCAATCTGATATCCAATCTTTCGTCACCTATATATATATATGCAAGAAAACCACTATGAAAAAATAGAAGAATTCCAAGCGCTTTCGTGACTACTCACATTATCAATAAACTATAACAGGAAACATGACAAGAAGGGCTTATATAATGGGCGAGACTACACCTCACAGTCACATCACACTAACAAAGACTACACCTCACAGTAGCGTAACATCGCACGACTCTGTGAAGAGGAACATAAGAAAGGACCTGAAACTCTTCCCAAGAATTAAGATTAGTCCAATTTATCATTAAATTCTTCCCAAATTTTATTAATTATAAATGAATCCAATTTATATAAACCAAAAGAAATATTCATATTATTTTCAAAACTGCTTTTAATGAAACATGATTCTATTATATTTCTCTCAACCATGGACTTGCTTGATACAACCTTCTCAGCATTTTGAAAATCAATTGATGGTTAAAATCTTCACATGAATAAATAGAGCATTAGAATCTTGTCCAGTTCTAATGCTATATTTATGTTGTTTTAATCTTAGTTCAAGACTTTTACCAGTTTGACCATAATAAACTTTGTCGCATATTTTACAGGGAATCTTATAGACACATCCGTCAGCATTTTGGGGGATTTTTTATAAGAACATAAGAACATAAGAAGAGGAACACTGCAGCAGGCCTGTTGGCCATATAGGCAGGTCCTTCACAATCCGTCCACTAACAGAATATTTGCTCAACCAGTTTTCAATGCTACCCAAGAAATAAGCTTTGACAATTCTACCCACTCATGCAGGAGTCCCACTCAAATCCAACCCTTCACATGAATTTATCCAACCTAAATTTGAAACTACCCAGGTCCTGCTCAATCCCTACTAGGCAGACTGTTCCACTCACACTATTCAACGTACTTCTATATCCTTTCTAAATCAAACTTATCTACTTGAATCCATATCGGGTCCTCTCTGGAGAGATATCTCAGACCTTATTTATATCCCCTTCAATCCATTTTCCACTTGTATCCTGATCACTCATTCTAGTCTATAAGTGAATGTAATTTTAGGGTCTTCAATCTTTCTTCGTAAGGAAGATTTCTAATGCTATGTATTTCTAATGTCTGTAAGGAAGATTTCTAATGCTATGATTACGCAGCTCAGTTCTGGTCTCCATATTACAGAATGGACATAAATTCGTTAGAAAACATTCAGCGTAGAATGACTAAATTAATACATAGCATTAGAAATCTTCCTTACGAAGAAAGATTGAAGACCCTTAAATTACATTCACTTGTAAGACGTAGAATGAGGGGAGACATGATCGAGGTATACAAGTGGAAAATGGGATTAACAAAGGGGATATAAATAAGGTCTTGAGGGTACTCTCCAAGAGAGAACCCGCAATAATGGATTCAAGTTAGATAAGTTTAGATTTAGAAAGGATATAGGAAAGTATTGGTTTGGAAATAGGGTAGTTGATGAATGGAACAGTCTGCCTAGTAGGGTTATTGAAGCAAGGACCTTGGGTAGTTTTAAATTTAGGTTGGATAAATTCATGAGTGAAAGGGGTTGGATTTGAGTGGGAATTGCACATGAGTAAATAAAATTATCAAAGCTTATTTTTTGAGTAGCATTGAAAATTAGGTTGAACAAATATTCTGTTGGTGGGATGGAATGTGAAGGACCTGCCTAGAATGGGCCAACAGGCCTGCTGCAGTGTTCCTCCTTTCTTATGTTCTTATGTTTTATTAATTTAGTCATTCTACGCTGAATGTTTTCTAACGAATTTATGTCCATTCTGTAATATGGAGACCAGAACTGAGCTGCGTAATCGAGGTGAGGCCTTACTAATGATGTATAAAGCTGTAATATAACCTCTGGACTTCTGTTGCTAACACTTCTTGATATAAATCCCAGTAATCTATTTGCCTTATTACGTACGCTTAGGCATTGCTGTCTTGGTTTAAGGTTGCTGCTTACCATCACCCCCAAGTCCTTCTCGCAATCTGTATGGCTAAGTTCTACGTTATTTAACTTATAAGTGCTTGGGTTATGGACACTCCCGAGCTTCAGAACCTTGCATTTATCTACATTGAACTGCATCTGCCACTTTTCTGACCACGAATTAAGTTTGTCTAAATCTTCCTGAAGTTCTATGACATCTATGTTTGAATCAATTATCCTACCTATCTTCGTGTCGTCGGCGAATTTGCTCATATCACTAGTAATCCTCATCAAGGTCATTGATATATATTATAAATAACAATGGGCCTAAGACTGATCCCTGTGGAACACCACTTGTTACAAGTCCCCATTCGGATTTAACCCTCATTTATGCACACTCTCTGCTTCCTATTGGTGAGCCATGACTCGATCCATGACAGCACTTTTTCCCCAATGCCATGAGCTGCCACTTTCTTTAACAGTCTCTGGTGCGGTACTCTATCAAAAGCCTTACTAAAGTCTAAATAAACAATATCGAATTCTTTATCGTGATCAACAGCCTCAAAAGCTTTACTGAAGAAGGTTAATAAATTAGATAGGCAGGAACGGCCCTCGTGAATCCATGCTGGGTATCATTAATCAAATTATGGTTATCTAGATGGCTTCTAATAATATCAGCTATAATTGACTCTAGTAATTTGCCTACAATTGAGGTCAGGCTTATTGGGCGGTAGTTTGACGGTAGTGACTTGTCCCCTGCTTTAAAAATAGGAATTACATTAGCCATCTTCCACATATCAGACACTACACCTGTTTGAAGAGATAAATTAAAAATGTTAGATATTGGTTCACAGAGTTCCATTTTGCATTCCTTAAGAACCCTTGCAAAAAGCTCATCAGGACCCGGCGATTTATTTTGTTTCAGTCGGTCCAGCTGTTTCATAATCATTTCGCTAGTGACTGTGATATTACATAATTTATCTTCTTCTGGGCCTCTGTAAAAATTAATTACTGGGATATTATCAAAAGTCTTTTTACTGTATCAAGATTTTTAAATACAACTTTGATATTAAAATTCTTAAGAAAGGAAGGCATATCAACCAAGTTTTCATGGTAAGGGAGAACCAACATATTTTTGGTTGAATAAGGTTGGTTGTCCCTTTTTGGATTGTAAAAAGTATTCCTAGCTATTTTAAAAGATTTATCAATTATGTTTCTTGGGTATTTTAAATCATTAGCTATTTCATAAATTTTAGAGATTTCTTCATCTATGAACTCTGGACTACAAATGCGTAAAGCTCTCAAAAACATAGAAGAGAAAACCGACACTTTAACTCTATCTTGATGTGAAGAGTAATAGTGTACATAGGAACAATTATTTGTAGGTTTTCTGTAAATTTTAAATTTAAAATCAATGTTACCCTTAATAATAAAAACATCTAGGAAAGGCAATGAGTTATTTACTTCAAATTCAACAGTAAAATTTATAGAATGAGCTAAGCTATTTAATTTAACAAGGAAATGGTTTATGTCTACATTCTTAGGCATAAGGCACAAAATGTCATCAACATATCTATACCACTTAGCTCTATTGGGAAGGATAGTGTTAAGCAATCTTGTTTCGAAAAATTCCATAGTTGATGAGTGGAACAGTCTGCCTAGTAGGTTTATTGAAGCAAGGACCTTGGGTAGTTTTAAATTTAGGTTGGATAAATTCATGAGTGAAAGGGGTTGGATTTGAGTGGGAATTGCACATGAGTAAATAAAATTATCAAAGCTTATTTCTTGGGTAGCATTGAAAATTAGGTTGAACAAATATTCTGTTAGAGGGATGGAATGTGAAGGACCTGCCTAGAATGGGCCAACAGGCCTGCTGCAGTGTTCCTCCTTTCTTATGTTCTTATGTTCATATATAAGTTACTAAGAACAGGTGAAAGAGGATTTCCCATTGCCATACCAAACTTCTGAGTGTAAAACTCATCATTAAATACAAATTTTGCATCAACAATGCAAAGTTTAATAAGTTTAATGATAGTAGGAACTGGCAATGGTAAATCATAATTAACCAGTTCTTCAGATAAGAAACTTAGTAAATCATCAACTGGAACTTTTGTAAACAAGGAGGTAACATCAAAACTAACCATATTGAAATCATTTAAATCAGTCAAGGTGCTTAATTTATCAACTAAATCTAAGTTGTTTTTAACATTAAAATTAGAAATTTTTCCAACAATTGGGCTCAAAATATCAACAAGCTATTTAGAAAGTTTATAAGAAACTGAACCTATAGAGCTAATAATTGGTCTAACAGGATTACCAGGTTTGTGTGTTTTAATTAATCCATACATATAAGGTAAAGATGGATTAGTGGAAGTAAATTTTTTAATTAATTCATCTTTGCCCTTCAATAGATGTTTTATTGTTTTATTGAAATTGCTGTTGACAGTTTCTAAGGGATTCTTTCTAAGTTTAGAATAGGTTTCAAAATCATCTAGGAGGTTATTCATTTTATCTTGGTAATCGGTTTCTTTCATAATTACAATTGCATTAATTTTATCTGCTTTAGTAAGACGCAAATTTTTATTATTCAAAAGTGAATCATAAGACTTAAAAATCTTTGAGGGCAATTAATATTTTGTTTTAACATTGAGCTATATACCATCCTTACTAATATTAATTTCATCAGTGGATAAATCAGAGGATTTTTCTAAATTACA